>ML408981.1:0-18698 GCA_005239525.1 Nicotiana knightiana
AAATAGTTGTTTCCTTGTATTAATATCGAAAAACTGTTACCTATGAAAAACAGTTACGAAATATAAGATTATATCAAACCTGTTAAACAAAAACAGTTGCAAACATGAGTTTTAGACGATAACCAAACACATGTAAAATGTCATGGAAGTTCAAACAAAAGACTTTCCTTGGAAACATTCTTAAACATGTGTAAAATTCCTATCACTCTATTGCACTATCATGAAGTTGAGACGTCTTCTTCATGTCAATTATAAAGGGCCTTCTTCCATAAAATTTGCCTATTAAAAAAAGGCACTCATTTGATATGACACCGTGCTTATTACAAAAAAAGGTACGAGTAGTCTAAAGCATTCCCCATGCAAAACTCGAAGGTAAAACTAAAACCTCGAAAAATGAAGCATGCAAAAGACTTAAAGAGTGAAACAGAAAATCAACAAAAGTCGAACTAACATTATATATTAAAACGGATAAAATTAAGTATTAACTTATACTTAGCCGTATAAAAATTTTATATACATTGTGGTGCCCCTATTTGTCATTTTTGGACTTAAAGGAAATCCAAATTTACCCCCGATGGGACTGGGGGTAACCACCAATTGATACAAAGAAAAAGAAAAAAAAAGGATAAACCAACTAAATATTTTCAAGAGAGGGGTTGAATTCAGTTGCAGAAGGAGCGGGAGAAACTGCGGATGAAGAGGCATGAGCGGCTGGAATCTCACCATCAGGTGAAGAGAGGTTATGACCTTGTTGAGCCTTCTCCATGGCTTCCTTAGTTTTGGTTATTTCAGCACTAAGGTCAAAACCCTCTTGATTCATTTCCATCAATGTTTCAAGGCGAGAATTCATATACGCCTAGCTCACACTGACAGCAGCCACCTCTTCCAAATCTTCATAATCCTTTGCCCATACTTGAAGCTCAGCTCTCAATCCGTCCTTCTCCGCTTCCGCAGCTTCATGGGCGGCCCTTAATGGAACAATCGACTCCTCTAATGTTTGAGCTTTGTCTAAAAACCTATGAAGGTCTTCTTGAGTACCAGTGAGTGATTGCACGAGCTCGCCTGAGTATTCCTCCTTCTGCCCCAACAAGTTCTTCAAGTCTCTAATCTCTTCTGAGGCATGGGACAGCTGCTCCGCGAATGAAGACTCCAGAACACTCTTATCTTTTTCAGCTTGACTGCAAGAAACCCTCTCCACAGACAATTCTGCTGCCATGAGTCTCATTTGCCTCTTCAAGGTATTCCTTTCCTCTTCTAAAGCATCTATGTCAATACTTAGGCTATCATACTGTGCTCTCCAATTATCAACATCGGCCTGCAACTCTTTTGTTTCTTGGTCCGTGTTTGAAATCCTCTTCATAAGCTCCATGCCTATAAGGTTAATCTACAAGAAATAAACCAGTCAAATATGGTAAATCTCATATACGAGAGTGAAAGAGGATAACTTTCACCATACCTTCAAAGAAGTATGCACGACCTCATTGGCCCATGTAAGAGCACCATGGCTGACCAACTTTGCTTTCTCAGAGGGACCTATCAAAGGCTTGAGCCACACTTCGGGCTCACCCGTTTTCTTGAAAAGATTCCCCTCAGCTGGAACCTCTATTACCACCTGCCGCATCTCTCTGCTGGAAGACCCTACTTCCCTAACGGAAGGCATTGAAGCAGGCATAGATGGAACAGCAACAGGCACGGAAGGTTGAGGATCTGGAGAAGCCACGGGCAAAGCAGCAGGCACAGAGAGTTGAAAAGTTGAAGAAGTTACAGGCAAAGCAACAGCAGAAGTTGAAATAGCCAAAGGAACAGACGAAACAGCTTCTCTCAAAGAAGCAGGAAAGACAGCAGCCAAAGGGACGTCGTCAGGAGCAAGATCAACACCCTCATGAATAGGGGAATGTGAAACATCAACAAGGACAGGGGGCTCAATCACAGACACGGAAGTCAAGGTTGAGGCTGTAAGCTCATCATATAAAATCATTCGCCTTCTACGTGGCCTGTGCACTAAAGCACCCTCTTCTTCCTCTTCTACGGAACGAGACTCACTAATCTTCCTCTTCGAGGAAGATGAACCAACAATAATTTCCTGGGCCTAAGCCAAGGAAATCTTCGGGATAGATGAAGCAGACAGAGAACCTTATTAAAAAGGGAAAACAGTTAAACAAAAAAAAAAGACTCGAGTACGGAAAGAAGCAAGAACAAAAGCTTCACTTACCGTGGGTATTTACTTGCCAACCATACCTCCCAGCGAGGTACTTCCAAGATCTCTCTTCTGAAGGAGCAACAGATAATAATTTTNACCATGGTTGGCTAGCTTTGCTTTCTCAGAGGGACCTATCAAAAGGCTTGAGCCACACTTCGGGCTCACCCGTTTTCTTGAAAAGGTTCCCCTCAGCTGGAACCTCTATTACCACTTATCGCATCTCTCTGCTGGAAGACCCTACTTCCCTAACGGAAGGCATTGAAGCAGGCATAGATGGAACAGCAACAGGCACGGAAGGTTGAGGATCTGGAGAAGCCACGGGCAAAGCAGCAGGCACAGAGAGTTGAAAAGTTGAAGAAGTTACAGGCAAAGCAACAGCAGAAGTTGAAATAGCCAAAGGAACAGACGAAACAGCTTCTCTCAAAGAAGCAGGAAAGACAGCAGCCAAAGGGACGTCGTCAGGAGCAAGATCAACACCCTCATGAATAGGGGAATGTGAAACATCATCAAGGACAGGGGGCTCAATCACAGACACGGAAGGCAAGGTTGAGGCTGTAAGCTCATCATCTAAAACCATTCGCCTTCTCCGTGGCCTGTGCACTAAAGCACCCTCTTCTTCCTCTTCTACGGAACGAGACTCACTAATCTTCCTCTTCGAGGAAGATGAACCAACAATAATTTCCTGGGCCTAAGCCAAGGAAATCTTCGGGATAGATGAAGCAGACAGAGAACCTTATTAAAAAGGGAAAACAGTTAAACAAAAAAAAAAGACTCGAGTACGGAAAGAAGCAAGAACAAAAGCTTCACTTACCGTGGGTATTTACTTGCCAACCATACCTCCCAGCGAGGTACTTCCAAGATCTCTCTTCTGAAGGAGCAACAGATAATAATTTTCTACCCAATCACGAATACCGGAGACACTCTCAACAGTATTCATGATTGCTGAGAGAAGAAAAAAAACAGATACGGTGTTAATAAAACATCTCAAATCAAAATAAGAAAAAGTAAATGTGAGATAAAGCATACTCACGTACGCAATTCCACTTCTCAGGGAAGGGAAGATTTTCTTCACCCACTAAACCAAAAGTGGGTACAGCAACATAACGGAGGTACCAGCCCTTATCCTTATCGTCTCCAGGGGTTACCAGCACTCTTTTGCTTCTAGCAGTCAGAGTAAAAACCCCTTCATGAAATAAGGTAGGAGAGTAGAGGTGAATAAGATGGTTGAAGGTAAAAGGAACCGAGGCTAAAGAAGCCAAACTCCTAAGACATGCGACAACTCGCCACACAAGCGGGCCAACTTGTCCTAAGCAGATATTTGAAAAACGGCAAAACTCAATTATAACTGGGTCAATGGGGGGTCTAAACCACAAAGTGAAAGGATACGTATAAACAAAAGAATATCCCGTCTTGTAAGACTTTATTATTTGATTACTATTCGGAATATAGACAGGAAAGTCAGACTTCCAAAAGCACTCCCTACGAACAAGGGAAATCTGACCCTCAGTTATAATGGTTGGATATCTTTCGACACTATCAAGAGAAGAAGATTGATATACAAGAACTTGACTATCCCTAGCAAAAACAAACTCAGTAGGGACAATTTCATCGACGCCAGGTTCATGAAGGTGTTCGTCTCTATCTCTAGACACAGGCCGAGAAACCCTAAATCTCAGAGAAACTAGAGATCTAGTGGAAGGAGGAGGAACTATATGAGAATAATAGGAGCCTCTCGAAGGAGTGGATACTAGAATTCTAAGTCTACCACCCCTCTGACTCCTAGTCGGTGCAGAAGATGGCACTAAACTTTCAATATTTATTACTCTTTGAGGTTGGTTTGAAGAAGACATGTTTACAAAGGCAAAGAAGAAAGTTCTTTACAAAAGACAAAGTTAGAAAAGTGTTTCGTGGAAGCAAAGAAAAGAAAACATGTATTTATACTTGAAGACAACCGTCAAACATGAAGAAAAAGGAAAATAATGATGAAAAGTCATAATTGAAGATGTCACTTCGGGACTGGCACAGCCGCAAAAAGCCCTAAAAGGTGCTGAGTAAATGCAGAACCAATCCGAAAAGGACACGTGGTATGAGCATTAAATGGAAGTGACAAACGACGCCTATGGTGCAAATAAGGATACAATGATTCAAGGAAAAGCGGTGGCAAAATATTCCCGCCATAAATGAATATCCACTTACCAAATATTAATACTTAAATATATGGTAAGTGGGGGGACTAGCTGTATTGGTAAAAAAGAGTTTCACACGTAAGCCAGCTTTTGACAACTCAGCCAGTCACGTGGACACAGGAAAACGCGACAGCTGGATGTGATTCTTTGAAGAGATACGGTACAAAGAGGCACGGTTCAGTAAACCCACGAACTTATCAGCCACGGGAAACTCAACTTGATCAAAACGGGAGAGAGGCACGGTCAGAATGAATCTAGACAAAGCTACGGGCAGATTTAAGGACCCACAATTGATTACTCGAACGTTATGTAACCGAACCCCAATTACCGTTATCCTTTGTAACGCCTCATTAATGTCATAATTAGTCATTAATGAGTAACTATAGGAAGAGTCGTACGTTGTAAGAATCTCCTATATAAGGGAGGGGAATACAGCTTGTAAAGGCATCTTATTCTCGAACACAATTAACTTTGATTTTTTATTTCTGCAATACTGTATATTATTCATTTTGCTTCATTACTTTGATTATCAGTAACCCGTATTCATCTTAAAAATAAGCTTTAGTCAAAGGGTATGATTCTTTGGTTAAACAATTAACCCCGTCATCATAGTTATTTTCAGCCTTTATGAATTTTTTTTCAAACCCTATCCAAAAGCCACATTACAATCCAAAAAGACCTCCCAGATAATCTTTGAGAGTGTCAAGTTAGACATGCCTGGAGCATATGATATTTTTACCATGGTTAATGCCTTGTCATTTGCAGAATCAGAGAAAATAAGAAGAAAAGAACAAAAATGAGAGAGTCTTATTGGTGAAAACCCTCACGGGCACCATAAGGCGGTGGCGAGTTGAGAGAAAGAGCAAAATGAGAGAGGCTTGATGGTGAAAACCCTTTAGGCACTACAAGTCAAATAAGGATCGTGAATCATACAGGATAATCAGAGCATTGAAGCCCAGTTTCACAGCTTAGAGGTATAACAAGATTTGAACACTAGACTTTCTTGACATATCAGGCCATTAATCCAAAAATGTGTGTCATGGTCATTAGAGTTGGTATCCCCATCTGATAGGTTTCTACTTTGTAGTTTTCTTGTTAGATATCATGTCTTTACATTGCCCCTCACTTTGTTCCTCTTGTTTAGTTTGAGTCTTCTTTTTGAGTCAGTTTGGTCAGAACAAGTGAGAAATGACTTCAAAATTTGCTACCAGCTTTCCAATTGCACAGAATGGAATCTGCCTAGCACATCAAAGCGGCACAAGTCATGAAAGAACAATATGCGCACTGATTTGATAACAGTCGACGTGCTTTTGGATTCATGTGAAATACAAAGATTTGGTGAATGTTAGAACACGAGTGCAATGCATTGGATATAAGGTATTGGGCTTGGACGGATCAGAGGTGTTTTCCTTTGTAAGGGTTGACTGAGAAAGTAGTTAACCAATAACAAGCAAGGTCTTCCGAGTCGAAACCAAGTTTCATCATGGAAAGTGCAGGAGTAATCGCCCTCAATGTCAAGTCCACAAACCGACCTCCACATTTTAAACTTACAAGTTTTCTTTATATGAAACAGGGACGAAGACTGTGTCCAAATTAAAGCTTGGAAGCTTGAATCTTTCAGGTGTCATGCCCAATTCTGTCAGCACAAAGGCTGTTTGAGAATGTTTTTTACCCCTAGGCATCCCCTAGTTGAGAATATCATCACCTCTCAAGAATTTTCTCTAGTTGAGAAGAACCATACCTTCTAGACATCGCACTAGTTGGGAAGAATCTTTAGTTTTCCTTAAGTTCAGGGGTCCCTCCTGGAAATAGAGTCAGTTGTAGTTTTCTTAAGTTTTAATCTCCAATTTTTCTTGAATTCAGGAATCCCGCCTGGAGAACAGGGTCAGTTTTAGTTTCCTCTAGTTGTTAGTCTTTAATTTTCTTAAGTTCGGGGATCCCGCCAGGAGAATAGGGGAAATTGTTAGTTTCCGTAAGTTTTAATCTCTAGTTTTTATTGGTTCAGGGGCCCCGCCTGGAGAACAGGGTCAGTTTTTAGTTAGTCAGACTCAGTTTTTAGTTTAATCAAAACGAAGCATGATAGTGACAAAAGAGGAAACCTTCAGCAACAATGCCACGAGCTAACCACCAAGTTTTCAAACTAGCAAGATTTCCTTTGTTTGAGACAGGGCAAGAAAATTTGTTCGATCTGCAGGGTTCCTCCATAAGGAAAGCATGGTTCAGGGGTAAGGAATTTTCTTCTTTCAGCAGAGATCTTCCAGAAAGAGAGCGGGGCTCAGGTAAGTTCATCTTCAGTTTTCAGGACCCTCCTGGAAAATGGGATTTAGTTTTAAAATTATCAAGACCCTCCTGGATATGGGATTAATTTTAAGTTTTCAGGACCCACCTGAAAAATGGGATTCAACTAACACTCACAAATGTTCCTGGTACAAACTGGGACAGAAAATTTTCTTTGTTAAGTCAGAAGCAGCAGGAACTCACCTGAAGAATAGGGCCAACCTCCAGTCTTTAAGTCAAATCAAGAGTAGCACGAGCCGCCTGAAGGACAAGGTTTGCGAGCTCAAGTCTACTCCAAGTTCAAGTTTATTTCAAGTACAGGAAGCAGGTTGCCCGCCTGAAGAATAAGGTCAACTTTTAGTTTTCTTCAAATTCAAGTCAGCAGGATGCCCACCTGAAAAATAAGGTGAATTTTCAGTTTCGTGTTGAAGGATCAAGTTGAAATACAAGGAAGATTCAAGACAAGAAGTAGATAGGATCTTTTATTTTTCTTTATTTTGCTGTAATTTTTCCTTTTATCTTTGATGTAACGGCAGGAACCGCGAACCGGAACCTCGACGGTACTTCACTCGACACTCCACCTCGGTATCCTCCTCCGTCATTCTTCTCGCTTCTGAACTACACGTGGCTTGATTCCTTTATATCCAAGGATATGTAGGCAGCTCAGATACCAGGGCTCGGTCACATTATCCCTTCTTTTAGTTTTGGTCTCTCTAAATAAGGATCGGGGTCAAAAAACTTGTCTAGTCGTTCTTTGTCTGAAAACACTTCGTGTTTCCAGTCAAAGATGGGCAGTTGTAGATGCGTAATTTTTTACCCTCCCCGAGATATTATACTTTTTAGCGTTTAAATATTTTATTTAGGCCTAATATCTCTTTTACTTCATTTTATCACAAAATAAAAATTACAAAAAACATTTTTTTCATCTTTAGTCTAAGGTCAATTAGTATATTTATATTTATAGTATTTTAATTTTACCATGGCTTTAGCCTTTTCTTCTTTTTACTTTATTATAACATTTGAAAATACAAAAATAATTTTTGCTTTTAGTATTTAGTTTTATCTTAGTAGTTTATTATAATCAAGAGTGATTTTTATATTTTTATGCTATCTAGTCCTCTTAGTCCAAAACTAAAACCCAATAAAAACGGACCCAACCCAATTTCCCAAATTGGGCCAAGCCCACATCTCTTACACTCTCATTACATAATACCCTAACACCATCAGACCTTAGACACCCGAAGACCTATTACACCCTAACCTTAGAAACCCTAGGATTCCCCACCCAAGAGCCGCCTACCCCCTCTCACCACCACCTTCAACAACCACCAAACCAAGACCATCTACACCCATCAGATCCTTACAACCAAAAACCGAACAGAACTCTTAACACTGAACATACAAAAAATCTCAAAAACAGAAGAGCAGTGACCAGACCGTTCTTCTTCATCTCTAAAGAAGACTGTCAAGTCGCCGCTGCTCCTCGCCGGAAACCTCTCTTCTTCACTCTCCTCTATCCAAGCCGCCTGGACTCACCGCAAAAATCCGTCCACCCTATCTCCGCCTGAGCGCCGCCATCTGCCGCAACAAGCCAACCTCCCTCCTTCACCCTCTACCCACCACTAACCACTCAAACCCGCCAGAAACTCCTCTGCCGCCACCTCCACGACGGATCTTCAACCAAAAACCACTCACCCTCGACAGAGTGAGAAATTCCAGCGGTAGCAGTCGTCAACTTCAATCATCAGTGAGATTCGAGGTCCGTCCGGTTCATGTTTCAGATTCCAAAAGCCGAATATTTTTGCTAATTGGTGAAGCTCGATTTGAGGTCTATTTCTCCTACCCTATGCTTTGATTTTTTGCTTGTTATGTTTTTGCTACATTCCTTGAAGTTTAATTTGATTATCAATAAAATTTATGTGTTTGATTGAGTTGTTCTTAGTTTAATTCAATTTGTGTGTTTGGTTGAGATGTTCTTGGTGTGAAGTTGCAACACTCTTCAGAATTCTTGAGATCTTGATTATTTCTAGAATTGCACTTACATGATTGGTTTGTTTACTTGTTTTAACATGAGTTGAATGGATCGATTAAGCCTTGGACTGAAATTTGGTTATAATGATGTATGGGCTGAAATTTGTTAAGAAAGAATAGGGTCATGAGTTTGAGTTAAACAAATTAATAAAAGAACCTTAATGGGATTTTGTTAGTCATAGTTAAAAGAAGCTTAGGCTTAGAAAACTTTCATACTTTCATTTTTAATTTTGTAATATTAACGCTAGTATCATGTTTAGGCCGACCACATTGGGGTAGGCAAATCGTAGGTCACATTTCGAGTGCACGCTGGCGTGACTCGACCATCAAACCATTAAATTAAATAAATTACCGTGACTATGGTTATGGTTCCCGTGACATGGTCATGGCTACGATACTTCAAATATTCGAGTGCACGCTGGCGTGACTTGACTCCCCAACTTCAAATTAATAAAATAAACACGTTGTGGATCGTGGGTACGGTTCGCGTGACATGATTCGCAATGTGCAACCGAATAATTATTTGTATAACAATTGGATTATTAAAAGCGGTTTAAAAGGAATAAAATGCACGTAGGTTTCAAACAATGTTTCAAAATCAGATAAATAGGCCAATAATAATAGTTGAGTGACCGTGCTAAAGCCACAAAACCCGGGAATGCCTAACACCTTCTCTCGAGTTAACAGTATTCCTTACCCGGATTTTTGTGTTCGCAGACTGTAAAACAGAGTCAAGTTATCCTCGATTCGGGATTTAAACCGGTGACTTGGGACACCATAAACTATCCCAAGTGGCGACTCTGAATTTTAAATAAAATAATCCCGTTTCAATTTTCACTTAAATTGGAAAAAACTCCCTTATACCCTTCCTAGGGTAGTAAAAAGGAGGTATGACACCTCCCCCGTCATGAGAAGTAGCGGCAATAGTAGATATAGCGACTTCCTATGCAAGAATGGTGCACATAGCCAGAATCTGAGCAAAGGTCTCCTGAAGACCCGGAATCACAATAGGCACTGCCGGTGCCTGAGCATGTCCCGCTGGAATCTCAACGGCGGGAACCTGGTCCTGAATAGTAGGAGGGTCCACAGGTACTGCCCCGGCTGCTGCGCGGGTTGCACCCCTCCCTCTGCCACGGCATCGACCCCTCGCCGGTCCAGCTGGTGTCTGATCACCCTAATCGGTAGCGTGAGTCCTCACCATCTGTGAAAGAATGAAACAACAGAAGTTTAGTTCTAGAAATCAACAGATTCGCACGACAGAATTCAAGAATGTGAGATTTTTCCTAAGGGTTCTGTAGTCTCTCAAAGATAAGTATAGACGTTTCCGTACCGATCCGCAAGACTCTACTAAACCTGCTCATGACTGGTGAGACATATCTAACCTAGAGCTCTGATACCAACTTTTCACGACCCCAAATACCCGCTCGTGATGGCGCCTATCGTGAAATCAGGAAAGCCACACATTTCATTTGTTACCAAATAATTTCAGAAAAATCTATTATATTTGCAGCAAAAGTCTCATATTTATAAAGCATTTAAGAGTTTAATCATCATTGGAAACATAAGTAAAAGAAAAGATCCGAACCCAGATTTACTGTCACCGAGTCATGAGCTACTACGTTGAATATCAAAATACAATGACGACATAAAGTTGTTTGAAATAACTAAATAAGACAGGTAGATAGAGAAGGAGATAATCGAGGCTGTGATCGCCAGCTGCTACCTCGTGCCTCCAAGGAACTCTGACTGCAGCTCAACAACCACTATCAGGTCCCGTTGTACCTGGATCTGCACACAAGGTGCAGGGGGTAATATGAGTATACCAACTCAGAAGTAACGAACCCAAACTACGGGCTGAGAGGTAGTGACGGACTAAACCTCAATAATTGTAACGAAAATAGTACATAGAATTTAGGCATGCTCACAATTTCAATAGATAATGAAAATAGAATATGATTGATATGATGAGTAACCCAAGTATAACTCAGTACCCTACATGACAATGTATCAACAATGTAGAACTACACATAGTGCTCACAGCTCTCACGCAGAAGTCCACTCAGTACTGTATATGACTCTCAAACCCATGGAAAATCCATCCCGGAATATGCATAAACACCGGTGACCAAGTCTCTCAGTACTGAGGAAAAAAGTCAATCCAGCCCCCCACGGAGAAGATCCATCTCCGGAATACAACACTCGGACAAGATCCATGTCCAAGGACGATCCATCCCTCACATATCATCAACTTCGGAAAAACTCCATGTCCAGCGAAGATCCATCCCTTAATATCAATGTGCTCACTGGGGGTGTAAAGACTCCAGAGGGGCCCTATTGGCCTAAGCACTATATCAAGACAACGAAGGCATGATCAGAGTATCGCTGCAGTGTGCAGTCCCTATCTCAATAACAGGCTCTCGGCCTCACTCAGTCATTACTCTCCAGTCTCGCTCACATGGGCTAACAAATGCATAAACTAGCCTGGAACAATGATAAATATATAAAATCAACAACTACCGAGACTGAGGCATGAAATGATATGCTATGACGGGACTGAGTATATGAAATCAAATAATCACAAAATGAGACAGTAATATACGACCACTCGGGTCTCAGCATTTTTCAGCGTGAAGCCTTAGCATTTATACTTAACATGATTCCTAACATGTTCACATGTACCACATTAATAGACGTGCAGATATCAATACGTAATAACTACTATATGGTGCCATGGGATGATCCAGGCCACAAATACTCAGTGCACGCCCACACGCCCGTCACTTGGCATGTGCGTCACCTCAATTATAGTCATATATCATATAGTTTGAGGTTTCGAACCCTCATAACCAAGTTTGGAAATGTTACTTACCTCAAAACCAGCTAAAATCCTAGACCTCAATGCCTTTTCCTCTAGACTCGGCCTCCGAGTTCTCCAAATCTACCAAAAATCAGATTTATATCATTATTATATGCCAAGGAACGAAGCCCATTCGAAAATTATCAAATTTAACCAACAATCCTGAAATTGGCCAAACCCGACCCCCGGGCCCATGTCTCGAAATTTGAAAGAATTTACATCACAAGAATCCTCATTCTCCCACGAGTCTATACATACCAAGAACATCAAAATCGGACCTCAAATGACCCCTCAAATCCCCGTTTTAAAGTCTCTAATTACAAGCCCTAATTACCCAATTTTTGGTACTAATTTCCCACAAATTTCACCACTAATCAGTTTGTTAATCACATATAAACAAGTTTTAAGTCCAAAAGTCTTACCTCTATGAAGAACTCTCAAAATCCCTCTTGAAAACCCTTCAAAAGCTTCAAACCCGTGTAAAAATAGTGGAAGAATGACCCAAAAATCGCTAAGGGTCCTATTTATATGTTCTGCCCAGTGATGACCGCACATGCGGTCCTTTTCTCGCACCTACGGACCCACACATGCGGTCCAGGTGCGCACCTACGCGTTTCACTTAAAAGGCCATTTTCCGCACCTGCGACAAATCCTCTGCACCTGCGACTCCATAGGTGCGGCCCAAGTCTCACACCTGCGACTTCCTTTAGCCTGACCAAACTCCGTACCTGCGCATGCCTCTCCGCACTTGCAGCATCGCACCTGCGGCTACACTTCCGCAGGTGCGGCCACACCGGAAACATTGCACCAGCAGCTTTTTCTGCTGCATTATCCAATTTTAAATCCGCTGATGGTTGTTCGAAATCATCCCGAGACCCTCGGGACCCCAACCAAAAATACCAACAAGTCATAAATGATCACTTGGACTTAGTCGAACCTTCGGAACACCCAAAATAACATCAAACATCAAATTCACCTCGGATTCAAGCATATGAACTTAGAACTTCTAAATTTCGCCAAAGATGCTGAAACCATCCAAAACACGTCCGATTAACCAGAAAATTTGGACACACATCCAAAATGACCCTAAGAACCTGTTCCAATTTCTAGAATTTCATTCCGACCCCGATAGCTAATACTCCACTGCCGACCGAAAATTGCCAAAACTCAATTTTGCCAATTCAAGCCTAATTATACTCCAGAACTCAAAACCACATTCCGATCACACTCCTAAGTCCCAAATCACCTAAAGAAGCTGTGCGAGCTATGAAATCCACATTCCGAGGTCGTTTACCTATAAGTCAACTCCTGGTTGACTTTTCCAACTATTAAGCTCATTTAAGAGACTAAGTGCCTCAATTCTCACCACGACCACTCCGAACCCGAACTAACCGATCCAGCAGATCATAATTAGTTTAAATAGCATATGAAAAAGCTGAAACGGAGGAAACGGGGCTAATCTCATGAAACAATCGGCCGGGTCGTTACACATGAGTGTCAGATCATTACCAGTAATCACCATGTCATCCACATATACAAGAATGACCACTATTTTGTTTTCTTGTTTCTTTGTAAATAAGGAATAGTCTAGGGAACTTTGCACAAAGCCTTGATGAAGCAGTGCCCAGTTAATTTGACATTCCACTGCTTGCTTGCTTGTTTCAGCTCATATAGGGATTTGACAAGCCTACACACCTTGCCTTCATTCTCCCCCTGGATGACAAATCCCTCATGTAGCTTCATGTATAATTCATTATAAAGGTCCCCTTGAAGAATGTTATTATATACATCCATTTGATGTATATGCCACCCTTCAGTAGCTGCAACAGAAATCATTGCTCGGACTGTAACCATTTTCACAACTAGGAAAAATGTTTCATGGTAGTTTAAGCCTTCTTTCTAGCTATATCCCTTAGCTACCAAGCATGTTTTGAACCTCTCAATATCCACATTGGATTTGTATTTTACTTTGTAAACCCATCTGCAACCTATAGGAGTTTTCCCTGCTGGTAATGTCACCAATTCCCATGTCATGTTATCCTCTAATGCTTGAATTTCTGCCTTCATGGATTCAATCCACCTCGTGTCTTTGGATTCTTCATGGAATATCTGGGGCTCAATAATAGCTGAGAAAGCTCTCACGTAGTCTTGATAAGCTGGTTTCAATCCATCATAGCAAACATGGTTGAAGATAGAATAAGGTTTAGCTGACTGATCTAGTACAGTTGTAGTCACATAGTCAGTCATCCAAACTGGTACTCGTTTGTCTCTGGTGGACTTCCTAGTGCCCTCTATATCATTGCCTGGTACTTCATTATACATTTGTTCTTTCTCCCTTTCAATGAAATGTTGGTGATCTTGTCAGGATCATGCCTTCTTCCACTGTTGTGTTAAGTGGTGGGATGGTTGCTGCATCATGTGCTGCAAACTTCATGTCTACAATCAGATGTTGTTTCTCTTGCTTCTTATACAACAACAATAACAACAACCCAGTAAAATCCCACTAATGGGGTCTGGGAAGGGTAGCGTGTACGCAAACCTTACCCCCACATCCTGAAGGAGTAGAGAGACTGTTTCTGAAAGACCCTCGGCTTAAGAATATCTTGCTTCTTATACTTGAGGGGAAATTAGGACTCCTTAAAGACAACATCCCTATTTACAAATAAACATTGCTTAGATAAATCATACAGGATATAACCTTTTGTGACTTCTGAATATCCCATTAAAACTGTTGTTGTTGCTCTAGCTTCTAACTTGTCGTGCACATTCATTCTCTTTGCAAAACACAAACAACCAATAGTCCTTATATGTTCATTTGATGGAATATATGAGTCCACCAAAATATATAGAGACCAGGTCCTATATTAGTTTCCACAGATTAAGCTCACACAACCGTAAGTAAATGGCACGAGTATCTTTTACGGGGAACAATTCCTGCTCAATGGGATCAAAAACCACGACCTACACTAGTAGGATTTCAACCTCAGTATGAGAAATCTTTTAGATTACAACCTACGCAACCTAGGAATTAAACTCTTAATCCTACACTAACTTGTAATACACCTATTACAAGCCACTTGGCAATATACCTATTACAGATACTTCAACACATGACTAACTCTAATCACGAAACACTAAATTTTATGGCTTACAAAGGTTTCCTAATTAATGATTCTAGATAAGCAAAGCAGGAATTACAATGAAGAACAACTACAAAGTTACAACTCAACTAAGGACATACAAAGACTTGTTGTGGGAACTGGTCCGTAGGAGTGTTGTACTTTGTTCTTAATGCACTTGAGAATTGAATCCTTGATTATCATATGCTTTGAGTGCTTGAATTGATTCTTAAGTGTTCAAGTGATGTTTTCTTGTAATGTTGATGTTAATACAACTTGGATGACATCACTTGAATGATGTAATCACTTAGTTGGTACAAGGTCCTTCCCAATGGAAGTGATTGATGCACTGTGCAGTACTGTTTGCGTGTACAGTGCAGGCAGTCACTTTCCAGCTGTGAAGAGTTGACTTCGTACTGTTGCCAGAGGAACCCAAGGGTAATCAGTTCCCTGTGTTGATTCTTGTCTTCTGAAGTCATAACAACTCTCAATAGCTTGAAGCAGATGTTTGAGTTGTGTACCAAGAGTGTATCAAGTTCCTTATCTGGTTGTTGACAATAAATTTTGTTAGATCATCAAAACATAAAGCTAAGGTAGTGTAAACCCATCATCATTGTTTGGCTTCCTCTTGTGAAACACTTCAAAATGACTCTTCCTTGCTAATACACTTGATGGTAGCCTATTAATGACATACATTGCTGCTAGCACACAGTGTCCCCAAAATCTCAAGGGTATGTGTCCTTTAAACCTCATGGCTCTTGCTATCTCTAGCACATGTCTATGCTTTCTTTCAGCAATTCCATTTTGTTGAGGTGTATAAACACATGTCCTCTGGTGAATGATTCCATTCGATTGGAACAGCTTGCGACATGCCTCATTCACAAACTCTGTCCCATTATTAGTCCTGATCACTTTGATTTGTCTGTTGAACCGAGTCTAAACTAGCTTTAAAAAATTTCTTAGTAAAATAAACACATCACTTTTCAATTTCAACAAGTAAACCCAAGTCATTCTTGAATGATCATCAACAATTGTCAAAAACAGTTTATTACCATCAAAGGTTTGCACAGCATATGGTCCCCATACATCAACATGTAACAAGTGATGCTTATCTTCAACTCTACTACTGTTTATGCTAAATGGCAGCCTACAATATTTAGTTAAAGGACATACACTACAATTGTCTATCTTTCCTTTACAGTCATCATAGACTAATGAAACAACTGCTTATGTGCTCCTGCTGAAGCATGTCCAAGCCTTCTATGCCAGAGTCCAATGTCCGGGTCTGTCTTCTTTACAGCCAAACCTTGAATTATTCCTTTGTTATTCCTAGTAGTATTTTGTGGAAATAGGTAGAGACGTCTCTTCTTCTTACCAATCACCTTCACCTTCCCACTGCAAAGGTCCTGAAGCAGATAGAAATCAGGATAAAAAGATGCACATCAATTTAACTCCTTTGTGATCTTAGACACTGACAACAAATTATACTTGAATTCAGGTAAGTATAACACATTGTCAATTCTCCCTGCATTTTCCATATTACATGATCTCATATGAGTCACATTTGATACTTTCCATTAGGAAAGTGTACTTTCTTTGTAGGAATTCCAACTGTTTCTAATTTGTTTTCTAGCATGTCCAAATTAGAAGTCATGTGATTTGTAGCCCCAATATCTACAATCCATTCATAATCATTACCATCAACAAAGTAAGAACTAATACTACCTGGCATGTTAGCTGATGCTTCTGGCACATTCTCCTTATTAAGCAGCCTGAGAATTTGGTTATACTGTTTTGCTGTAAAATATGGAATTTGTGGAACTTTGAAAGCATCTTGACCTCTTCCTGCTGCAGTCTGTGGCTTGAGTTCCCCTGCCATTGCATTGTGAGTTGTATTACCTCCAAACTTCTTTTTGAACTTGAAATCATCAAGATACCCAATCAATTTGTAGCATCTTTCTCTAGTATGCCCTTTCATTTTGCAGTAATCACAAACCACATTATAATTCTTCCTAGGCTTCTGGTTATTGAATCTTTTTGTTGTCAATAGGGTTGTCATATCATCATTGTCACTAGTAACTACTGCATTTGCCATACTACTTTGGCTCTCTCTTTCCATCAGCATAGAATAGGCCTTATTCACAGTTGGAAGTGGATCCATCATCATGATCTGCTCACGCGCTTGTTCATGTGTCTTGTTGAGCCCCATAAGGAACTACAATAGCTTCTGCCTACGCATAAAAACCTCATATTCACTTGACTTTGGGAAATCACAACCAGGAGTTGGTGCCAGACAATCAAACTCAGCCCAAAGTTCACGGAACTTTGAGAAATAAGTTGCAATTGAGCTTTTTCCTTGACTCGCAGTAGATATACCCCTGTGTAACTAGACAATTTTAGAACCATTGACCTTATCAAATCTCTCTTTCAAATCCTTCCAAACAACACATGCATTTGAGGAATACACAATCCCACTCAGTAAATCACTCAATACACAATTCATTATCCATGAGAGAACAATTGCATTGCATCTCTCCCACAAATTTGTCAATCTTCCTTCTTACAGGTACCTTCAATGAATCCTATTTTGTTGTGACCTAATATCGCAATACTCATTGCTCTTCTCCACACAAAGTAATTGTCTGATCCATCGCAGTAAAATCAGAACAACTCCTGAATTGTCCGCCGAGTGTATAAATAGAGGATTGTGACTTAGATTTTCTGGAAATGTATTATCTACAGTCGCCATTTAGGATCTCTTCAATTCGTGCCCTAGATTCGCAGAACAGAAGATGAACCTACATAATTAGAAATGAATCGCGGAAGCTAAGTTGGGATCGATGAGCTTGGTCCATATTGATGGCCTCATTGCTCTAATACCATGAGGAAAGTTGTGCTAGACCGCCATGCAAGCTGAGTCTTAAGATTTAGCTATGGGAAAATGATAACAAAGGAAGAAACGAGAGAGAAAGAGAATCAGTTATTCTCCTTTGCACTAACTGAAAATGCGATACAATATATAATATTTATACTAGGACTAAACCACTACTAACTAGCTAACTAACACTCATTACTAATCTAACAAACTTTTTAACCATAATTAACTCCCTAACTAACTATCACACAACTTCCACGTGCTCATTTCCCAACTGCCTCGATATAAATTTACTTTGAATAATGATAGGGAGGTACTAGGACACACGTAAAGGTTGAGTGTGTAATTGATTTTCTTGGACAAGTACATAGTGCATCTTATGTATTTTCCCAAAATTAACATAGGCATTACATTAATATCTATATATATATATAATTCAGGGAATGAAAAAGTTGAGGTGGCTATCTCTCAAAAGCTAGAAATTTCATCTATGGGGGTTCCTCCTTTTTTTAATCATTTAAATCAAATGTTTGATTGAAAAGATACGCTCATTAACCGAGCCAAGCCTTTCATTCAAAAGGCGCATCCATTAACTGACTTACTGAGCCAAATGTTTCATTCAAAAGGTAGAAATTGCACGGGGCACCCTATTTAGGCGCCCCTCTTTAACCTGTACCCGCTTTGCTTTTATGTTTGCACCGGTACCCGTTTTTTTGTTAAAACCCTTTTGAAAAGACAATTTTACCCTTTTACAAGCAGTCAAGCCTACTTTCTCTTCAAGTAAACCTCATTCCTCTACTTCCATTCCTATACTTTGCACAAATACTCTCTTTCTCTCTCTCTCCCGTTCTTCGCTTTTACGATCATCATTGTGTTTTGATATTCATCGCTTCAACTGTTTATTCACCAACAATATTACGTATAATCATAGGTACATTACAGTACCTTTACGTTCTGTGTATTGTTCTTTTTTTTTTTGTGATACTCATGTTCTATAGGGTTTTTTTTTTTTTATATTCATGTTTGATCGGTTGTTAGGGGTTAGTTCTATAGTGATTTTTTGTCATCTATACCTTAATTTTATGGAGCTAATTTTTTTTTGTTTTTTTGTGTTTAATTATTGGTGTTTAAATTTGTGCTTTTGCTGAGTTTT
>MDKJ01117291.1:0-25923 GCA_005239525.1 Nicotiana knightiana
GGAATATTTACACTAAAATAGTATAACATTTGAGTGTGGTCAAAAATTAGTTGTTCACATCATCTGCAACCGGTGGTAGGTCCATCTGTTCCATCTGGAACCTTGACACGAACTCCCTAAGCATCTCGTTATCCCTTTGTTTGGCCTTGAACAGATCTCACTTTCTGTTCTCGACCTTCATGGCCTCGACATGGGCCATTACGAAAGCATATGCAAGTATAGAAAATAATTTAATGGAATTTGGGGGCAAGTTGTGATACCATATCATCGCTCCCTTGGACAAAGTCTTCCCAAATTTCTTTAGTAACACCGACACAATCTCATCATCTTCCAAGTCGTTCCCCTTGATCGTGCATGTATATGAGGTCACATGCTCATTCGGATCTACGGTCCCATTATATTTGAGGATGTCGGGCATATGAAACCTCTTTGGGATCGGCTTTGGTGCCACACGCGGAGGAAAAGGCTTTTGGATAAACTTTTTGGAGTCCGGCACGTTCAATATCGGGGGTGCTCCCGGGATATGTTCGACCCTGTAATTCAATGTTTCCACCTTCTTGTCATTAGCCTCAATATTTTTCTCACCTGACCCCACTCGTTTCATTAATGCTTCGAGCATTTTCATAACCTCAAGATTTACCCCGGGCTCGGCTTTACTCGGTCTCTTGGTAATTTGTTTGTCTATTCGGGTACTTTCCCAAAATTGTTCAGGCTCAACCCTGTTGGTGGCGTGGTTTTGATTTTGCAATTGTGCTATTGCCGCTTGTTGTGCATGCAACATTTGAAAAATCAGCTGTAGGCTCACCCATCACCTTCACCTTCGGGCGCTTCTCAAGTTGTTGGTTGGGTTCCCCGCGATCACTATTTTTAGGATCAATTGGCAAATTAATGTTGATGGTCACATGTGAGTTAGCATCGACCTGGTCGGCAGCTGGTACACCGTTGGGATCGGCAGGAAGCACATCGTTGCCGCGCCCCAAATTATTATTTTCGCTGTGATGACCAGACTCAGTGCCAACATTCAAGTGAGCGGACTAAGAGTTTCACATTTTAAGGCTGACCTGAAATTAATATTTCAAAGAATAAGTGTAAAATAAGGTGTTTTATGGAGATCCGTATCAAATCACTACTATTATCCTTAGCCCTAAGGTGGGCGCCAAACTGTTTACACCGGTTTAAAGGATACTTGGCTTAATTCAACATGAATAATGAAGAATAGAAGATAAATGAATTAAAGACAGAATAAACTATCAAACAAATCGTAATTTTATGATTAAGATCATAGATTGAATGGCGATCTTGTCCTCGATTGGACCCTCGGTTCGAGCTTAGTCATGAATAAAGAACAGTACAAGTGAGCAAAATTCTTAACAGTTGCTAGAAAATAAACTTTTATTGCCTTGAATCGCGTGTCACAATGTGTCAGAAGAAAAGAAAATTCTCCCCTTTATATAGTAGGAGAGTTTCAATCCTAGTAGAAGTTTTAAAAAAGTAAAAATCTTCAGTTCCCGGTAATAGTTGATCTGCAATTAACATCGAGCAAGATTCGCGCCGTGATATTTGGTTGAGGGCGAATATCACGGCCTTCTATCCGTCATGCACAACCATTGGTCGTGTCTCCCGAGGTCTATAACTTATACTTGGCCCGGAGCGCGTTGTTTTACCACATCCGATGACAGATACATCGTTCACTTTTCCTGGATCTCGATACGAAGGGTCTTTGATCTCGATTATAATTTCACAGATCCGTGCTCTCCTTCCATTTTCTCATCAGGAAATTAGGATAGACATTGCCCCATATTTTACCCGTACATACATACCAACCAAAATAAAATAGGTACATGACATGTGCCTTTTACGTAAGCTTTAAGATAATTAATGCATTTCTTATCTCAATTTATTATTTAGCTCAGGTGTCCAAATAATTTTTTTTCACTCCTGTATAATTCGAGTATATTCCGTCCACCCCAACTTCCCCATTCTTTTAGGACAAAATCAATTATCCCCACCATTAACCTTCTAAGCTTCTAAGTTTTCTCCTTCTCCTCCTCCTCTTTAAAAACCATGATCTCTTTTCCTCCCTTCGTATCTGGGAATCAATATTTTCATTACCCTAAAAACACAAATGTAAAATCTCGTCATTTTATTTTCCCTCATATTTATCATCACATCCATCCCTATAGTCTTCCTTAATTTCCTTATATTCCATTGATCATATTCAAAATCTTCATATTTTTGGATTCCCTGAGGTTCTTGTTGGGATGGAATGGATCATTTCTAGCAACAAAATGAACGTAAAAATCTGTGCGAATGTAATTTTCTACATCAATTGGAAAAATGGAACATGCATTTTTTAATTGACTATTACGTTCGTATATATATATACGTGTGTATATCTTTCTAAATTATAGAAAGATTAAAAAGTTATAATGGGACGAAGTAAGTTGCCATTGTTGAAGATAGAGAGCTTGACAAACAGACAAGTCACATTTAGCAAGAGAAGAAATGGAATTCTCAAAAAGATTTATGAATTATCAGTTTTATGTGATGTAGATGTTGCTATCATCATGTTTTCTCCTTCTGGTCGTCTCACACATTATTCACGTAAAAGAAGGTAATGAAACCCTTCCCATGCATAAATATAATTAATATAGTAATTTTATAAGATATGAAATTCTATAAGAACATGTTCTAGATTTTGTCCCAATGCATGATAGGCCAGTCCCCATACCAGTAGTATTAATATTATTTTCGTAATTTTTTATTTATAGTTTTTTATTATTACTTGTTAGTTTCGCTCGCTTCGATTATTTTTTTGGTTCTGCCTCTTCACCCTCACAAGATAGGAGTATGCTCTACGTATACACTACCCTCCCCAGTTATCACTTATGGGATTACACTGTATTTGTTGTTGTTGTTGCGTAATAGGCTAGTTAAGAAGAAATTAAACTGTCCCAAAATCTTTATTTTGTGTTTTTGATTGAGATCAACAATATATATATTTTTTAATTCAAAAAAAGCATTATTTTATTTCATGAATAATTTTTTTAGAGATCTTAGAATTACATAGAAATAACAGAATCAATTCATTGTATATTAGATGGCCAATTTTGCAGCATGTTTTCAAGGAAGCAAATACAATGGATATTTTGTTTAATTATGATTGTGATAATGATATTAGTAGTACTTTATGGTGTGTTAGTTTCTTCATATAATGATTTTATAAAAGAAAAAAAACCTTGTGTTTATACAAATTTAGAAAACTTCAGAAAAAAAAATATTTTAAAGTCAAATTTGTTCACCAATAAGCTGGTTTTATTAATGCAGAATTGAAGATGTTGTTTCGGAACTCATCAATCTCCCAGATAGTGAAAGAGGAATGTAAGTTTTTCATTTATTAGTTTATGAAACTTTTCCCCCTCTTTGTTTATTTTCTTGTTGAGTTCTTTTCTCTTTTCATCTTTTATGTATTTCTTTTTCTTTTTTATAAACTACACTATCTAACTCAAAATCTCTTATGTCAAATGCAGCTATATCAATAATAAAGAGGTGAGCTTTACTTGACTTTTTATGGTCGGCATTACTCCCTTCGTTCAATTTTAACTGTCGCTTTAACTCGTTTCATGTTCATTAAGAAAAACAACAAATACAAAATATAATATATTAAATTACTCCTATTAAATACTTTTTGAGAATTGAGTAGCACTAAAAAGAACCGCTATTCCTTTAATATTAAGGATATAGTTAGAAACAACTAAAAAATTTAGTCTCAAATCCTATTTTTTGAGCTAAAGAGATAGTTAAAATGAGACGGATCCTATACTTTCTGAATAGGATTGTCTATAACTCTATATACAGTGATGTGTGAAGAATATTTTACATTAAAATATTTTAATCTGTTATAATGTATGGTCTCATAGTTTAATATATAAAAGTTAAACTCTTTTAAGTTAGATATAAGTTAGAGGAAGAAAAAATAAAAGAAAATTTTCATTTTAATTACTGCATTCTCTATGCAGTCTGTACTCTGGAACCTAAGGAAGATTGAAATTCAAGATAAATTCTGCGATTTTGAAAGGTTCGTTTTCTTTCATCTGTTGAATTTCTTTTTTTCTTTTTTTCATGTATTATTTATCATAATTCTTTTTATTGAATTAATTAGGATAAGTCCTGCATACCTCAACACAAGTGACACGACAAAGGTGCTTAATCAATTAACTTTTTACGTGTTTTTTTTTTTTTCTTATTAATTTTACATTTCAATTTTGTTTTATCAACCTTAAGATTTATTATTTTCTAATTGGTTTTTTCTTAGAAAATTCAAGAGGAAATTAATGGCTTGCATTGTAAGCTCGACGAGGCTGAGAGATTATTAAGGTAATTAAAGAGAAGGAAGAAATACTCCTTTGAGTTAATCAAATAATTATATGATACAATATTTTGTTTCTTTTCTTTTTCTTAACTACTTATTAATTCCTGGATTAATTGTCTGATTTATTCTTTTTTCACATTTTGACTTTATTTAAAGAATATTTGAACCAGATACACACAAAATTACATCACTCCATGAGCTTGATTTGTGTGAAAAACGTCTTCAGGTTGCCTTGAACCAAGTTAGACAAAGAATGGTATGATTGCATATCTGGTTAATTGTTTTCCCCTCAAATAACTAAAATTTATGATTTACTAATTATTTTTTTTTCATTTTTTTGTAAAATTCTAATTTTGTTTCAGGAACAACTCTCCAGCAATCATACATCAAGTTATGAAGATAACATGGAGGTAAAACTAATTTAAAATACTTGTGTCTTTTTTGTAGTTTATAATGAGAAATAAAAAGGATAATATATTAGAATGTGCATTCTCTTTTGTTATATGTGCACTTGCTCTAGAGACTCATAAGGTTAACACTAAAGTCTGAAAGGTTAATACAAAGTCATTGAAATATCTTACCATAATATAAAGTTATCTCCTTTTATATAACTCACACGTGCAGGGCGGAGCTAGAGTATCGGGAGCGAGTTCGGTCGAATCCATTAGCTTTGATTCAAACCTCTTATTTCTCTTTAAAATTTATTGAATATGAACAAATTATTAACTTACAAACCAGTAACTTAAAAGAATTAGAATTTCGAACCCATAAGATTGAAATCCTAGTTCCGCCTCTGCACGCATGCACACAGAAACACACGTATGCACAATAAAAGAGGAGAAAGACGAATATTATGGATACTTGTGGTACACGTTTTATGCGATACAAACCTACTTTTCTTATAACCATTGTCACTCGATTATGATCAAACTGACTGCATTAATCTTGTATGTCACATATATCATTCTGTATACTAGTTGTAAGAACTAATTTTTTTTTTTTTTTTTTTTTTTTGTAAAATCATAGCAAATAAATGGACTCCTTCAATACATAGACAACACACAAACTGAGGACACAAAGCCCTCATTGGAGGAACCCCCCTATGACTTATGGCTAGAGCTTGAAGATTATAGTTACACAAACTATATTAATGAGAACAACAATAGTCATCCCTATGCTACCTCAGAAACCTCTTCTCTTACTCAAAGGTTTGGGACCTTTTCTCCTATCAGTTTAAGTATTAAATTAGGCATTAATTATGTTCAATAATTAAGTTAATGACTTGTTTGCAGTTGTATGAACCTTCCATCTACAATTATATATGATGCAATGTCCCAAACAAGTATAAGTGGTGTGACTAATTATCATAATGAAGGGGCTTTTAGTTCTCTAACTGATGAGAATTTTAAGCAATCACAACATTCAACCAGAACTTTACAAACTTCATTCAAATTTGCCAAGGTGAGCTTTTAATTTGTTTTTGTACATCAATGGTTTACTATAATTTGAATTAACCAAAAGAAACAAACCTTCTTTCTTTTTATGTCAAGCAACTATTATTAGTCCAAGTATGGTCCATGAATCGAAGAGGAGTTTTGGAACAACGGTAAAGTTGTCTCCGTGTGACCTATAGGTCACGGGTTCGAGCCGTGGAATTAGTCATTGACCCTTGTATCAGGATTGTCTACCTACATCATACCCCTTGGGATGCGGCTCTTCCCTGAACCCTGCGTGAATGCGGGATGCTTCGTGCAGCGTACTACCCTATGGTCCATAAATTAACTTAGATCTCTAAGAATAAAAACATTTCATTTGGCAATAGTAAAATAAAAACACACTTCATACAGTTATTATTGGATCTTAGAGTACATTACCATACTCTATAAAGTACTCCCTCCATTCCAGCTTGTGAGGCACTAGTTTCCTTATTAGTCAGTTCCAAAAAGACTAGTAAATTTTTATATCTGATAACAATTAAGTTTAAATTTTTTATTTTTTCCTTACTTAGAAGCTTTTATAGTCACGCAAATGTATAAAATCATAAGTTTCAGAAGTCTTCATTTGTTTCTTGAACTTCATGTTGACTCGAATTATACCAAACAAATTGGAACGGAGGAAGTACCAGTATTAAACAGATATCAGTAATGTGACTACTTGTTTGTTATGCTAGCCTGAAATGGAAACTCCCCCATCTGCACTACGGCCGGTAGCGCCATATCTGCAGGCTGAAACAGCAGCAGCATCGTCTAGCCAGCAAACACTTTTAAGTAATTATTATACAGAGAACAATGAACTCGACTGCAGACTTCAACCTAAAGTTACAACGTCTAACTATCAAATGTCCCAAACAACTACTGCAGAAGGAAGTTTTAGTTCCTTAACTGATGAAAACTTTAAGCAATCACAATGTTCAACCAGGATCTTCCCACCTATCACTCCATTACAAACATCATTCTCATTTGCCACGGTAATTTCACACTCTCTTTTATATTATTCTCTTAAAATGTGTCCGTGTAACCTATACGTCACGGGTTCGAGGCGGGGTTTGTTGTCTACATCACACTCATTGAGATACGGCGTTTCCCTGAACCCTGCATGAACGCGAGATGCCTTGTGCACTGGCCCGTCCTTTTTTCATGTTTGTTAAAGCGTGTATAAAATCTTAAAATAGAGTATGAATCGAGTATGTATCAAACCTGTTATAATATCTTCTTGTTTATTATGCCTACAGACTGAAATGGAAACTCCGACCTCAGCACTACGGCCGGTGGCACAATATCTACAGGCTGAAGCAGCAGCATCACCTAACCAGCAACTACCTTCTAGTAATATTGAAGAAGAGAACTATGAAATTTCTTGGCTTCAACCTAAAATGAAAAAGTTGAAGTATCATCATTTAGCTTGAATAGCAAATTTGGGATAAAAGCATGGACGAGTACACCCTATCCATGCTTCTGCCAAAGAATGCAGATACTCTCGTTACTTCCGGCTCAAATTACAGTCAGATCTCTCTATAACAAAATTCGATATAACAATCGTTCACTAAAAATGCCAGGTTTTACTTGGAATTGATTTTCATAGGTTACAACAC
The DNA here is from genome assembly GCA_005239525.1 of Nicotiana knightiana. Classification (NCBI taxonomy): domain Eukaryota; kingdom Viridiplantae; phylum Streptophyta; class Magnoliopsida; order Solanales; family Solanaceae; genus Nicotiana; species Nicotiana knightiana. Next base: position 7,464 of record MDKJ01117291.1, read on the forward strand.
TTCACTATAGCAACCAAAAAATATCAGAAGAGGTTTGATTATATATAATATGTAAATAACATACATATACAACATATATACATATGGAGTTGGAAATTTTTAAAAATGTGTATGATTATACTAAGTTCATATCCTATTGTCACAAATGATTAGTAAATGTAATGACACTACTATTCTGAATTTTATATCTCAAGAGCTATACTAGGTCTGCAAACAATAGATACCAGATTGATTTCGTGATGCTACTATCAGAAAGTTCAACAAAAACATAAACTAGCTGACAGGATATAAATGCAATGGTTCAACAGTCTACCGTCTTCATAGAGCAAAAAATTTAGCGCCACATTAGAAAGTACATGTAACAGAGTTATCAAAGAACACGATCAAAAAAATGCAGCGCACAGCACAAGAACGTAAAATTAGAAAGCCATCACCTTGAATGTGGTATTAAAGAAGCTCTTGATACTAATTTGTGGCTGCTGTCTTTTGGCACCCAAGAGTGCGGCGTACTGATCAATGAAGTGAGAAGAGAACCATGACATCTTAGGTTCAAATTTCAGCGGCAAAAAAAAAAAAAAAAAAAAAAAAAAAAAAAAAAAAAAGAAAAAATTACTAGGTATTTTATTCTCGTTTGCCTAAGCTTTGGTAGGCTGAATTACCCGGTACCTGTGATCAGTGGCGGACACACGCTATAGGGAGAGGGGTCACCAACACCCAAAAACTTCGATAAAAACTCAATGTATACTTGCAAATATCTTCAAGAAATAGTTAGATATTGTTAGAATGCTGTATTTGTAAAATAATTCTGGAGAAAATAAAAAACAGAAATGTAAACGAAACAAAAGTTAATCCGAGCCCGCTGAATTCACAGTGTTTCCTTAAGGAATTTAATCCCCTCCTAGTACCCAAGGTTATGGATTATTTTCTCCCAGGATAGAACGAATTACACACTGGTGTAGTGGAACTTCAAACCCCAGTGTTTCAGCGAACACAAAGTTCGGTAGCAAATCACACTTAGTGTTGCTTTCTTTGAAGTTAAAAATATGCAGAAGAAAGGAGGAGAACTCAGAAATTCGTATAGAAAATCTTAAAGAGTAGAATTGTATTTATAGCCAATGTTGGGCTGAAATCTGAAGAGGTGCAACTCTTCAGAATAGTTTTTTATGCAAAACGGTTATAGCATAAATGTCATAACATAAATGCCTATTTACTTAACAATAAACCAGGAAAATTGAAGAGGGTGGTTAATTTTCAGTTACAAAACTGAAAACAGAAAACTAATAACGGAATTGGATTTAATATTAATATGAAGAATTAACCCAAATAGTCGCCTACCTAACCGCTTAAACTAAAAAATAGCCGGTGGAGGTATAATGTATACATAATTTATGTATTATATATGTATAATTGTGTATAATGAATGTATAATCTATGTATATGGCTAGAGAAAGTAAACAATAAATATGATCGGCTATTTGTGTAAAGATCCCTATTAATATTATTGAATTTAATATAAAGAATTAAAACGGATATTTCTGTTAATATTTACTATTAACAAATAAATTTGGTCCAAAAAATTAATCGATCAATCATTTGACCGAATCCGAAGCCGAGCGAGCGACGACGACGCGAGGCTTGCCTTCTTTTCAACTCTTTAAGAGCTAGAAGAAGAGCAATTGCTTATATACCCATTAAAAACCTCTTCCTCTTTCAATATTGGACAATGTCCCTTCATCAAGGAGGGAATCTCAAATGAAACTCAAATATTTTATTTTTTCTCCATTTCCCATTCACCCTCTTTTAAGCATTAATATACTTAAAACCCCAACAATCCCCCCCATGAATGGGGAATGCCTATATCACGGAAATATGCATGAAAACTGTGTGATTCGCAAGCAAGGATTAATTGCATCTGGATAAGTAGGTTTCCCTTTGAACTTTCCGTAGTGAAAATATGTCGGATATACTCGGTCAATCGGTGGATGTGATATCTTTGAACCGTCGAACTTTGGTGTATACCTAGACAACCATAAGTCACACAACCAACCCTTAACCGTCTTTGGTTCTCATTGTTGTGTTCGATTCAGCTATGAATACCGCCTAGTTTCATAAGTGCATAGAGAACTGGCCTTACAAATTCTCCTTGAAGCGGCTAACACTTCACACTTACATAGGTGATTCTTAAACATGTCATCCCGTAGATACACTATTTTATATACCCCGTATCAAATTTAGAAATCATTAAAAAGCCTTAATGCTTTATCCTTGGTACTGAACATTGTCTCATCACGAGAATGGACCAAAATTTTAGTTGACAATGTTGAACCGTAATTAATGACTTTGTTTGATCTCCTTGAACCTATATCTTGGGATGTCCAGTCTTCTAGGTAGAGTTACCGCCACATTGACTTGTTATCGGCCATAGTCACATTCCCCTTGATGATTTCTCAACTACCTCTCTAGTTAACATTATCGCTTGACTTTACATAGTCAATCGTGATAATTCCTCTAGAGAGTAATTGCCTAAAGGTTTTATGTCTTCGTCGTATATGACGAGATTTACCGTTATACATCACGCTTCCAGCCCTTCTAATTGCCGCTTGACTATCGCAATATATACATATTGGTGCCAACGGTTTGGGCCAAAATGGAATGTCTTCAAGAAATTCCGGAGCCATTTTACTTCCTAACCGGATTTATCTAAGGCTATGAACTCAGCCTCCATTGTAGAGCGGACGATACAAGTTTGTTTGGACGACTTCCAAGATACCGCTTCTACACCAATAGTGAATACATATTCACTTGTGGCGAATCAGTTGAACCGGTGATCCAATTTGCATCACAGTATCCCTCTATAACATTAATTAGCAATGAAATTGACCATATTAACCTTTACTATCTCTTCACATAGACAATCCTAACACATACTCCAACATTATTTACTCCAATGGCAATTGGATTAATTGGGCTAATGAGTTTCGGATAGGGACCTTTTATACAAATAACTGGTCGTATTTACTTTTTCTAGCCATAATACATAAAGATATCGAATGTTTATACAAAAAATAAACATATTTATCTCCGTTAATACCAAAAAAAAAAAAACATATTTATCTCCTGGATGAATATATAATACTCGCCCACCTTGCTAGGGATCAATTTTACTTATTAAACTGTCTTCAAACAAATGGTATCGTGGTACTTATTAAGTTGAAGTATCATCATTTAGCTTGCATAACAAATTTGGGATAAAAGCATGGACGAGTACACCTATCCATGCTTCTGCCAAAGAATGCCGATACTCTCGTTACTTCTGGCTCAAATTACAGTCAGATCTCTCTATAACAAAATTCCTATATAACAATCGTTCACTAAAAATGCCAGATTTTACTTGGAATTGATTTTAATGTTATGTTGTAACCTATGTTCTCTATAACAACACTTCACTATAGCAACCAAAAAATATCGAAACAAATTAAGCTATTATAGAGAGGTTTGATTGTATATAATATGTAAATATACATACATATACAACATATATACATATGGAGTTGGAAATTTTTAAAAATGTGTATGATTATACTAAGTTCATATCCTATTGTCACAAATGATTAGTAAATGTAATGACACTACTATTCTGAATTTTATACTCAAGAGCTATACTAGGTCTGCAAACAATAGATACCAGATTGATTTCGTGATGCAACTATCAGAAAGTTCAACAAAAACATAAACTAGCTGACAGGATATAAATGCAATGGTTCAACAGTCTACCGCCCTCATAGAGCAAAAAATTTAGCGCCACATTAGGAAGTACATGTAACAGAGTTACCAAAGAACACGATCAAAAAATGCAGTGCACAGCACAAGAACGTAAAATTAGAAAGCCATCACCCTGAATGTCGTATTACAGAAGCTCTTGATACTAATTTGTGGCTGCTGTATTTTGGCACCCAAGAGTTCGGCGTACTGATCAATGAAGTGAGAAGAGAACCATAACATCTTAGGTTCAAATCTCAGCGGTAAAAAAATAAAATAAAAAATAATACGTGTTTTATTCTCGTTTGCCTAAGCTTTGGTAGGCTGAATTACCCGGTCCTGTGATCAGCGGCGAACACACGCTATAGGGAGAGAGATCACCAGCACCCGAAAACTTCGACAAAAACTCAATGTATACTTGCAAATATCTTCAAGAAATAGTTAGATATTAGCATAGGACCCGTACCAATCTTTATGAGTAATTATAAATTTATATTAAAATATATTAGTGCTCCCGCGACCGTCGAATCCTGGGTCCGCCTTTGCCTGTGATGGCAGGAGATAGCAAGTAGTAGGGGTTGATTTAGGGGGACGGAAGGAGGTTATTCGAACCCCCTTCGCCGGAAAATTACATTGTACATGTAAGACAAAATTCTTTTTGTACCTCTATATATTATACTTTGAATCTCCCCTGACATACCCTAAAAGCATAAGTTAGTGTTCAAAGGGGTTCACAACTTTTGTAAAGTGACTGGTTCAATTCTCACTGGCCATTGTCTCTTTTAGTACTTTTAACTTTTTTCTTTTTTTTGAACTCCCTTAGTGAAAATCTTGTTGCCACCACTGGTAAGTACCGGGTGGAATAGTTGAGGTGCGCGCAAGTAGACTTAAAACTATGTCAACCAAAAAAAAGGCTGCAATCATTTGTAGAGTTATTTCTTGTGCTTCCTTAAGTGTCTTAAGGAATGCGATAATCTAAACACATTAGACAGCACGTAAATCATAAACAGAGAACTTACTTGTTCTTTGTACTGGAAGCAGAAGACGGATCAACCGCGGCTGAAATTACTGAACGATGGTGGTTGTCACTGTGTATTAGATCAGTCCCCTAAGCCATAGTTTAAACCCTAGTATAATTGTAGGAGAAGACTAAGTGTAGGAAAAATATTGTGTATTCTATATATTTAGTTGTATATTGTATGTGTAATTATATGGGGATTACTAGGGTTACAATAATTACTAAAATTACTGGATTTTCCCTAGTGGTCCCTAAGTGCACCCCGTATAAATGGGCTCTATTTCCTACATCTCCCACTCACACATAATGGGAGTGTTCATCTAGTCTGAGGAACATATTCTCATCCTATCTCCTTAATCATTCATATAGGGAAGTAGAACGTGCAACCAGCATACTGCGAGAGCTAAGTGCTATACATCTGTTAGGAGTATATAGCCTTTCATCGAGTACAAACCTGCAAGTAGATAATAAGTATGCAGTACCCTAGATCAAATAAATCTCATTTGATATAGTCTCAAAATTTTATATATCATTATTTCTTGTATTCACAACCATAAATCATAAGTTATAATTGGTGCACCTGAATACAAATAAATGAGATTCCATCAATGATCTTCCTCTTCTCACGATCCCCTCAACATTAGTATGATTGCTTTTCTAGATATACCCTGCTAGATCGCATCTGTGTTTATGGTCTTTTAGAAACATACTAAGATAGCTAACATCACACTAAGTCTCAAGTATCTGATCGGAGACTTTGAGGGTACAAAATCTTGAGCCATCATAAAATCTCTAGGTCTCACGCAACAATAAGTTGAGAATGGACTTATGTTAACCCAATTGATCGATATTAGCACACATGGTATGAAACATGTGCTACAATATTTTTTACTTTTTTCTAAAGAGCATATGTCTTTATCTCATAAAGAATTATGTACATATGATATTAGTTTAGTATCTAATTTTGAGTTCGCTGATCTATAATATCATATTTAACTCACATCCGGCTCACAGAGTAGACTAGGTGAACGTTTTTCACCCTAATGTCCTTATGTCATTGTTTAAATGACATTCTGATTTTAAGCGAATAGCTCTCAAATTATCCTTTTGATAATTTTGCTTACAATCATGTCTTGTCTCCTCACATCGCTAAGATAAGGAGGCGGTTGCTTGTGTGAGAAGGCCAACCTTTTGTCTACCCGACATATTATAAAAAATTAACAAATAATGTGCATAACATTCAATAATAAAATGTGCATGTAAGTAAATCAACTTTATTGATAATCAGAGAACATTAGTTTGGTGAACAAAGGAAAATAATAACAAAATGAAGTATAGCAAAGTCTATACAAGCCTTGAGACGTAGTGTGTCTCATAAATGCATCTCTAGACAAAGGCTTGGTCAATAGATCTGTTAACATATCTTTTGTAGACACATACTTCACATTCACTACCTTGTGTCTAGCCATGTATCTCACATAGTTATACTTTATATCTATGTGTTTGATTTTACAATAAAACTTAGAGTCCTTGGTAGAGGATATTGCAACTTCACTATTACAATAGACTAATACTGGTTCAGTATTTTCTGCGATATCCACCAAGTATTCCAAGAACTTTTTCAATCAAACAACTTCTTCTGTTGTTGATACGAGAGCCACGTATTCATCTTCCTCGTAAATAGTGATACACATGATTGTTTCTTACTACTCATGATATGGCGCCATCACTGAGTAAGAAAACATATCCCGAGGTAGACTTATTTTTGTCTAGATCTCCTCTATGGTCAGCAACATTGTATCTAACTAATCGCAGATCTTTGCCGCCTTGATAACAAAGCGCATAATCAGCAGTTCCCTTCACATATCTCATGATCCTCTTTACTGCTTGCAATGTGCTAAACATTGTTCTGTTTGATATCTACATACCAAGCCAACTGCTTGACAGATGTCAGGTCTAGCGCACATCATAGATATGATGACCCAAAGGGTCATCTTATAAATTAAGACTCTGTTTCAGGATCATTATCCTTAAAAAGATTAATTTTATTTACCTCGATTTGCATGTGCAGTCTGGGCGTGAAACCGAAAAGCTTTTATGTGAAAATATGAGAAATAATATTTTTTGGAATTTAAAATTTTGGTTTTAGTTGAATTGGTTCAACATTTTGAGTGAACGGACCCAAATCCGTATTGCAACGATCCCGGGAGGTCCGTAGTAAAATATGGGACTTGGGCGTATGCCCGGAATTAGATTCTGAGGTCCCTAGCCTTAGAAATCAATTTTTGAAAGAAATTGTTTTGCAGGATTATTAATGAAATAAAGTAATGAATTAATGTTTGAAGTCGTCGGTATCGGGCCCGTAATTTGGTTCCGGAGCCCGGTACAGGTTTGTTATGATATTTAATTCCTATCTGTGAAATTTTGTAAGAATCGGAGTTGATTTGACGTGTTTCGGACGTCCGGTTGAGAAATAGTGAATTTGAAGTGTTCTTGAGAAAAATCATAAGTTTTGAGGTTAAATTCATATTTTTATATGTTATTTTCGTGATTTGACCGCACGAGCAAGTCCGTATGATATTTTTAGACTTGCGTGCATGTTTAGTTTAGATCCCTGAGGGCGCGGGTGAGTTTTGGATAGGCTACCGGATGTTTTGAACATATTAAAGCCTGTTGTTTTTGTTGTTCCTGGTGCACAGGCAAAGTGTTCTTCCCGTTCGCGTTGCTTCACACGCAAACGCGTAGAATAGAGTTTGCACTGGGGTCATTTTGTGCTACGCGAACGCGTGTCCCTGGACGCGAACGCGAAGCACTGGGGGGGAGACCCTTCACGAACGCGACCAGGCCATCGCGAACGTAGTGAGTTAAGTGGGCCTCAGGGAGGGGAGCCCGGTTCTCCTATGCGAACATGGCTAGGTCACCACGAACACGAAATCCATTTGGGCCTGACCCTACGCGAATGCGACAGGCCCATCGCGAACGCGATGAAGGCCTGTCCAATTATATAAAATCATATTTAAAACGGGCAGAACCTCTTTCTTTATATTTTTCGAACTACAAAGACCTAGAGGCGATTTTCTTCACACAAATTCATCCCCAAAGTGTGGGTAAGCAATTTTAAACTCTTCTGTTTCAATTACCCAATGCTTTTCATCACTTTTCAATCAAAAATCAAGAATTTTCATGGTAGAAATTGGGGGTTTGGGTAGAATTAGGAAATTTTTTAAAAATGAAATTTTAACCTCGAATCGAGATCGAATTTTGAACCTAATTGCTTATTCGGGCTCGGGGGTGAATGGGTAAACGGAATTGGGTCCGAACCTCGAGTTTGGACCAAGAAGGCCCGGGGTCGGGTTTTAATTTTTTTTTAGAAAACTTAGGAAAATAATAATTTTTCAGTAAAGTTAGTTCCTTTAGCATAAATTAATGATATTAAACTAATTATGATTAGATTCGAGCGGGTTAGAGGAAAATTCAAAAGGAAAAGCGGTAATTGAGCAGCGAGTGGCCTGCGAATTTGAGGTAAGTGTTTGGTTTAACCTTGACTTGATGGAATAGGAATCCCCAACTTAATTTCTATGTGAAATTACATGTGTGTGGTGTATAGGTGAGGTGATGAATCTATGCATCCCTAAATTATCTACTTAACATGACCCCTTTTCCCGTTTCCAATTATTTGCTTCCGGGCTTAATTTTTTCATGACCATTGATGTTTATATGTCAACTTGGACTCGTTAACTTATTGTTAAATATTGTTTCAAGTATTTTGAAAGTGTTGGTTGTTCTCTTAGTTTTGTTATGTTACATAAGGATTGAGTTAGATGTCATTGTTACGATATGTATATAGTTTTTGGTTGGTTATGTTGTGAAATGATAATTGATAAAGTTTATGAGTTTTACAGCTTTTGTTTACAATTGTTGATACAAAATAGTGTGAAAGGCTTGGCCTGAATTGTGACCGTTTTCGTAAATAAATGGATATGATATGTCTGGTGGGAGCGGGTTGCACGCTGCAACAAGGAGTGATAAGGGTGGACAGGTGGAATCGGGTCGCACGCCGCAACAGGAGAAATAAGGGATATATATATATATATATAGTAGCCTCGTCACTACTTCGTCGAGGTTAGGCTCTGCACTTACTCAGTACATGGGGTCGATTGTACTGATACTACACTCTGCACTCTTTTGTGCAGATCTAGGTACCTGCCAGAGTTAGGAGATTTTAGTAGCTGACATCATCGTTCGGAGACACGAGGTAGATCTGTTGGCGTCCGTAGATTCCTGGAGTCTTCTCTTAATTTTACAGACACTGTTTTATTACGTTCAAAAACAGATATATAATTCTTTCAGCCCACTATTTGTAGTACTCTTTAGTAGTTCGTGAATTGTGACACCAGACCTTGGGTAGTTATATACTTAGTTTTAGTTCACAGTTCGTTTCATCATATCGAATATTATTCGTGATTACAATTATTGGAAATTATTAGATTTAGTTTATTTTAAATTGTCTTATTGTGTTTAAGTAAATATTCAAAGGAAAATGCCTAATCAAGTTTTAACGTTGGCTTGCCTAGAAAGTGAGGTCTTAGGCGCCATCACGATCCCGTGGGTTGGGAATTTGGGTCGTGACAAGTTCGTATCAGAGCACTAAGTTGCATAGGTCTCACAATTCACGAACAAGCTTGATAGAGTCTGAGGGATCGATACAGATGACTTATCTCCCAGAGGCTATGAAGTTAGGAACAAACTCAGTTTTTATTTCTACTCTGTCGTGCAATTCTTGGTATCTGAAATACTGATTGAACTCTTCTACTCTCTTGGAGATGGCGAGAAAACGTGCTTCTTCTTCCGGTGACCAACAATCCGGTCTTCCAGCAGCAGTAACTCCCATTAGGGGCGGAGGCCGAGGCCACATCAGAGGCCGAGGTAGGGGCAGGACTCAGCCCGTTGCTCATACTGCAGCCCCAGCTGCGGAGACCCAGAATGAGATTGATGGGGGGCTCCAGATCAGACCGTTCCAGCTAGACCAACTCAGGTCCCAGAGGGGTTTATTGCTACCCCGGTACTCCAGGATGCTTTGGTCTGATTAGTGGGCCTTATGGAGAGTGTATCCCAGACTAGCGCACTCCCTGTTGAAGCAACCGTATCTCAGGTTGGAGGAGGGGTCCAGAAACCTGTTATCCACACTCCTGATCAGACTACTTCTCAGATCCAGACCCCAGCAGCCAACCCTGTTGGGGTATTTTAGACAGTTGTTGCAGCCCCGATTGCTGAGGGGGCAACTATGACTTCTGATGCTTTGTGGAGATTGGGCAGGTTCATCAAGCTTTTTCCTGTTCACTTCAGTGGTGCTACTTCAGAGGATCCTTAGGAATATCTGGACAAATGTCACGAGGTTCTTCATAATATGGGTATTTTGGAGACCAATAGGGTCGACTTCGCCGCGTTTCAGATGACTTGTTCCGCCAAGAAATGGTGGAGGAATTATTTGTTGACCATACCAGTTGGGTCACCTGCTATGACTTGGGATCAATTTTCTCACCTCTTTTTGGAGAATGTTTCCTATCATTACCAGAGAAGATAAACGTTATCAGTTTGAGCGTCTTCAGTAGGGCGACATGACAGTTACCCAGTATGAGAACCATTTTGTGGATTTGGCTCGGCATGCTATTCTTCTATTGCCCACAGAGAGGGAGAGGGTTAGGAGATTTATTGAGGTCATTACCCAGCCCATCAGGTTGCAGATGGCTAAGGAGACAGGGACTGAGATTTCATTTCAGGATGCGGCCAATATGGCCAGGAGAGCTGAGACGGTTCTAGTTATGGGAGGTCAGGGGTCAGACAAGAGATCTCGCCATTCCGGTAGATTTAGCGGTGCCTCGTTGGAGGCGGAGATACTCAGGGTAGAGGCCAATCTTCCAGGCCATTTAATTCAGCACTTCAGACGACCCACAGTGCCTCAGGTGGTCGTGGCTCTTACTTGCCTTATTCTGATCATTAGGGGCGGAGGCCGAGGCCACGTCAAAGGCCGAGGCAGGGGCAGGACTCAGCCCGTTGCTCATACTGCAGCACCAGCTGCGGAGCCCCAGAATTAGATTGATGGGGGGGATCCAGCTAGACCAACTCAGGTCCCAGAGGGGTTTATTGCTACCCCGGTACTCCAGGATGCTTTGGTCTGATTAGTGAGCCTTATGGAGAGTGTATCCCAGACTAGCGCACTCCCTGTTGAAGCACCCGTATCTCAGGCTGGAGGAGGGGTCCAGAAACCTGTTACCCACACTCCTGATCAGACTACTCCTCAGATCTAGACCCCAGCAGCCAACCCTGTTGGGGTATTTTAGACTGTTGCTGCAGCCCCGATTGTTGAGGGGGCAACTATGACTTCTGATGCTTTGTGGAGATTGGGCAGGTTCATCAAGCTTTTTCCTGTTCACTTTAGTGCTGCTACTTCAGAGGATCCTTAGGAATATCTGGACAAATGTCACGAGGTTCTTCATAATATGGGTATTTTGGAGACCAATGGGGTCGACTTCGCCGCGTTTCAGATGACTTGTTCTGCCAAGAAATGGTGGAGGAATTATTTGTTGACCATACCAGTTAGGTCACCTTCTATGAATTGGGATCAGTTTTCTCACCTCTTTTTGGAGAATTTTTTTCCTATCACTACCAGAGAAGATAAACGTCATCAGTTTGAGCGTCTTCAGTAGGGCGGCATGACAGTTACCCAGTATGAGAACCGTTTTGTGGATTTGGCTCGGCATGCTATTCTTCTATTTCCCATAGAGAGGGAGAGGGTTAGGAGATTTATTGAGGGCCTTACCCAGCCTATCAGGTTGCAGATGGCTAAGGAGACAGGGACTGAGATTTCATTTCAGGATGCGACCAATATGGCCAGGAGAGATGAGACGGTTCTCGTTATGGGAGGTCAGGGGTCAGACAAGAGATCTCGCCATTCCGGTAGATTTAGCGGTGCCTCGTTGGAGGCGGAGATACTCAGGGTAGAGGACATTCTTCCAGGCCATTTAATTCAGCACTTCAGACGTCCCACAGTGCCACAAGTGCTCGTGGCTCTTACTTGCCTTATTCTAATCATTAGGGGCCGAGGCCGAGGCCACGTCAGACGCCGAGGCAGGGGCAGGACTCAGCCCGTTGCTCATACTGCAGCCCCAGCTGCGGAGCCCCAGAATGAGATTGATGGGGGGGCTCCATCTCAGACCGTTCCAGCTAGACCAACTCAGGTCCCAGAGGGGTTTATTGCTACCCCGGTACTCCAGGATGCTTTGGTCTGATTAGTGGGCCTTATGGAGAGTGTATCCCAGACTAGCGCATTCCCTGTTGAAGCACCCGTATCTCAGGCTGGAGGAGGGGTCCAGAAACCTGTTACCCACACTCCTGATCAGACTACTCCTCAGATCCAGACCCCAGCAGCCAACCCTGTTTGGGTATTTTAGACAGTTGCTGCAGCCCCGATTGCTGAGGGGGAAACTATGACTTCCGATGCTTTGTGGAGATTGGGCAGGTTCATCAAGCTTTTTCATGTTCACTTTAGTGGTGCTACTTCAGAGGATCCTTAGGAATATCTGGACAAATGTCACGAGGTTCTTCATAATATGGGTATTTTGGAGACCAATAGGGTCGACTTCGCCGCATTTCAGATGACTTGTTCCGCCAAGAAATGGTGGAGGAATTATTTGTTGACCATACCAGTTGGGTCACCTCCTATGACTTGGGATCAATTTTCTCACCTCTTTTTGGAGAAGTTTTTTCCTATCACTACCAGAGAAGATAAACGTCATCAGTTTGAGCGTCTTCAGTAGGGCTGCATGACAGTTACCCAGTATGAGAACCATTTTGTGGATTTGGCTCGGCATGTTATTCTTCTATTGCCCACAGAGAGAGAGAGGGTTAGGAGATTTATTGAGGTCCTTACCCAGCCCATCAGTTTGCAGATGGCTAAGGAGACAAGGACTGAGATTTCATTTCAGGATGCGGCCAATATGTCCAGGAGAGCTGAGACGGTTCTCGTTATGGGAGGTCAGGGGTCAGACAAGAGATCTCGCCATTCCAGTAGATTTAGCGGTGCCTCGTCTGGAGGCGGAGATACCCAGGGTAGAGGCCATTCTTCCAGGCCATTTAATTCAGCACTTCAGACGTCCCACAGTGCCTCAGGTGGTCGTGGATCTTACTTGCCTTATTCTGATCAGTCAGCCCCTATCAGAGCACCTCATCTTCAGAGTTATTATCGTGGCCACCTGGTTCGTCAGGGTCAGCCTTAGTATCAGGATGGGTGTTATGAGTGTGTTGAGTATGGGCACATTCGGAGATCTTGTCCGGGTTAGCATCAGTACCAGAATTCTCGTGCTTTAGTTCTAGCACCAGCTGCAGCACCACCTGCCCAGCCAGCCAGGGGTAGGGGTCAGGTAGTCAGAGGTAGATGTCAGAATGTTAGAGGCGGAGGTCCGAATGTTAGAGGTGGAGGTCAGCCTGCTAAAGGTGGAGGCCAGCCCGTTAGAGGTGGAGGACCACATGTCAGGGGTCCTCCCGGTGACGTAGTTCAGGGTGGTGCCCCGGTTATATGCATTTCCAGCCAGACCCGAGGCGGAGTCCTCCGATGCAGTTATCACAGGTACCATTTCAGTTTGTAATAAAGATGCTTCAGTTTTGTTTGATCCGGGGTCTACTTATTCTTATGTGTCATCCTATTTTGCCTCGTATTTGGTTGTGCCCTGCGATTATTTGAGTGTCCTTGTCTATGTGTCTACGCTAGTGGGGGAATGCTATTGTTGTAGATCGTGTATATCGTTCATGTGTAGTCATTATTGAGGGTCTTGAAACTAGTGTAAACCTGTTGCTTCTTGACATAGTTGATTTTGATGTCATATTGGGCATGGATTGGTTGTCACCTTATTATGCCATCTTGGATTATCACGCCAAGACAGTTACTTTAACTTTGTCGGGATTGCCTCGGTTAGAATGGAAAGGGACTCCTGGTCATTCTCCCAGCAGAGTGATTTCTTATGCCAAGGCTCGTCACATGGTTGAGAAGGATGTTTGGCTTATTTGGCTCATATCCGTGATTCTAATGCCTAGGTTTCTTCAATAGAGTCAGTGCCTATTGTTCGGGAGTTTCCCGGGGTATTTCCTGCAGACCCGACAGGGATATCAATTTTTGTATTGATGTTGCTCCGGGCACTCAACCCATTTCTATTCCTCCATACCGGATGGCCCCGCCAGAATTGAAAGAATTGAGAACAGTTGCAAGACCTGCTTGATAAAGGTTTTGTTAGGCCTAGTGTCTCACCTTGGGGTGCATCGATTTTGTTCGTAAAGAAGAAGGATGGATCGATGAGAATGTGTATAGATTACCGGCAGTTGAATAAAGTTACTATCAAAAACAAGTATCCATTGCCGAGAATTGATGATTTATTTTATCAGCTTCAGGGTGCCAGTGTGTTTTCGAAAAATTGATCTGAGATCGGGCTACTATCAGTTGAAGATTAGTGCGTCCAATGTTCCTAAAACAGCCTTTCGGACAAGGTATGGGCACTATGAATTTTTGGTGATGTCTTTTGGCTTGACGAATGCCCAGCAGCCTTTATGGATTTGATAAATTGAGTTTTCAAGACTTATCTGGATTCATTCATAATTGTGTTCATTGATGATATTCTTATATAATCCCGCAGTCGGGAGGAGCATGAGTAGCACCTTCGTATAGCACTCCAGACTTTGAGGGATAATCAGTTGTATGCAAAATTTTCAAAGTGTGAATTCTGGTTAGATTCAGTAGCTTTCTTGGGTCACATCATATCAGCAGAGGGTATTCAGGTAGATTATAAAAAGATAGAGGCAGTCAAGAACTGGCCTAGACCCACTTCAGCCACGGAAATCATGAGCTTCTTAGGTTTGGCGGGATACTATCGTCGTTTTGTGGAGGGGTTCTCGTCTATAGCAGCCCCGATGACGAGATTGACTCAGAAGGGTGCCTCATTTAAATGGTCGGATGAGTATGAGTCAAGCTTCCAGATGCTTAAGACAGCCTTGACTTCAGCACCGGTATTGGTGTTACCCTCAGGTTCAGGATCTTTCACGGTATATTGTAATGCTTCCCATGTTGGGTTGGAAGCGGTATTGATACAAGAGGGTAGGTAGATAGCATATGCGTCTCGGCAGTTAAAGATTCATGAGAAGAATTATCATGTCCATGACTTAGAGTTGGCAGCCATTGTTCATGCATTAAAAATATGGAGGCACTATCTTTATGGCGTGCCATGTGAGGTTTACACGGATCATCATAGCCTCTAATACTTGTTCAAGAAAAAGGATATTAATTTGAGACAGAGGAGACGGCTAGAGTTATTGAAAGATTACGACGTCACTATATTGTATCATCCAGGAAAGGCCAATGTGGCGGCCGATGCACTGAGTAGGAAAGTAGTAAGTATGGGCAGCCTTGCATGTATTCCAGTTGGTGAGAGACCTTTAACTTCAGATATTCAGACGTTGGGTAATCAGTTCGTGAGGCTGGATATTTCGCCCAGCCATGTTCTAGCTTGTACAGTTGCTCAGTCTTCCTTATTCGAGTGTATCAGAGATCGGAAGGATGATGACCCGCACTTGATAGTCCTTAGGAACACCGTTCAGCATGGTGGTGCCAAGAAGGTTACAGTTGGAGATGATGGTGTTTTGAGGATGCGGGGTCATATATGTGTGCCTAATTTTGATGGCCTTTGTGAGTTGATTCTAGAAGAAGCTCACAGTTTTAAGTATTTTATTCACCCGGGTGCTGCCAAGATGTACCAGGACCTGCGGCAGCACTACTAGTGGCGAAGGATGAAAAAGGATATTGTTGCCAACAGGTGAAATATGAGCATCAGAGACCCGATGGTTTACTTCAGCAGATAGAGATTCCTGAGTGGAAGTGGGAGCGTATCACTATGGACTTCGTTGTTGGACTCCCACAGACTCAGAGGAAGTTCGACGCCGTTTGGGTTATTATGGATAGGTTGACTAAATTAGCACATTTCATTCTAGTGGCAAGTACTTACACTTCGAAGTGGTTGGCAGAGATATATGTTCGAGAGATTGTTCGCCTTCACAGTGTGCCCGTGTCTATCATTCCTGATCAAGGTAGGCAGTTTACCTCGCACTTTTAGAGGGAAATTCAGCAAGAGTTGGGTACCCGAGTTGAGTTGAGCACAACATTTCATCCTCAGACGAACGGGCAGTCTGAGTGTACTATTCAGATTTTAGAGGATATGCTACGCGCTTGTGTTATTGACTTTTTTAGGTTCTTGGGATCAATTATTGTCGTTAGCGGAGTTTGCCTACAATAATAGTTATCAGTCAAGTATTCAGATGGCTCCCTATGAGGCATTATATGGTAGACAGTATAGATCGCCAGTTGGGTGGTTCGAGCCAGGAGAGGCTCGGTTATTGGGTACAAACTTAGTTCAAGAGGACTTAGATAAGGTCAAGATTATACAGGATCGACTTCGTGCAGCTCAGTCTAGGCAAAAGAGTTACACCGATCGTAAGGTTCGGGATGTGGCATTAATGGTTGGAGAGAGAGTATTACTTCAGGTATCGCCCATGAAGGGTGTAATGAGATTTGGGAAGAGAGGAAAGTTGAACCCTAGGTATATCAGACCATTTGAGATTCTTGATAGAGTGGGGGAGGTAGCTTATAGACTTGCGTTGCCTCCAGGGCTATCCTCAGTTCATCCGGTATTTCATGTATCTATGCTCCGGAAATATCATGGTGACCCGTCCCACGTGTTAGATTTCAGCTCTGTCCAATTAGACAAAGACTTGACTTATGAGGAGGAGCTGGTAGCCATTCTAGACCGGCAGGTTCGTCGGTTTAGATCAAAGAGTTCCCCTTCAGTTCGAGTGCAGTGGAGGGGTCAGCCTGTTGAGGCAGCTACTTGGGAGTCCGATTCGGACATGCAGAATAGATATCCCCACTTGTTTGCCAGTTCAGGTAATTTTCTATGTCCGTTCGAGAATGAATGTTTGTTTTAGAGGTGGAGATTGTGATGAATTAAGAATCCATTCCAGGATCATTAGCCTTAAAAAGATTAATTTTATTTACCTTGATTTGTGTGCTCAGTCTGGGCGTGAAACCGAAAAGCTTTTATGTGAAAATAGGAGACATAATAATTTTTGGAATTTAAAATTTTGGTTTTAGTTGACTTGGTTCAACATTTTGAGTGAACGGACGTCCGCAGTAAAATATGGGACTTGGGTGTATGCCCGGAATTGGATTTCGCGGTCCCTAGCCTTAGAAATCAATTTTTGAAAGAAATTATTTTGCTGGATTATTAATGAAATAAAGTAATGAATTAATGTTTGAAGCCGTTGGTATCGGCCCCATATTTTGGTTCTGGAGCCCGGTACAGATTTTTTATGATATTTAAGTCCTATCTGTGAAATTTGGTAAGAATCGAAGTTGATTTGACGTGATTCGGACGTCCGATTGAGAAATAGTGAAATTAAAGTGTTCTTGAGAAAAATCATGAGTTTTGAGGTTAAATTCGTAGTTTTAGATGTTATTTTCATGATTTGATCGCACGAGCAAGTCCATATGATATTTTTAGACTTGCGTGCATGTTTAGTTTAGATCCCCGAGGTCTCGGGTGAGTTTTGGATAGGCTACAAGATGTTTTGAACATGTTAAAGTCTATTGTTTTTGTTGTTTCTGGTGCACAGGCGAAGTATTCTTCGGATTCGCGTTTCTTCACACGCGAACGCGTAGAGTAGAATTTGCATTGGGGTCATTTTGTTCTACGCGAACGCGTGGCCATGGACGCGAACACGAATCACTAGGTGGAGACCCTTCGCGAACGCGACCAGGCCATCGCGAACGCAGTGAGTTAAGTGGGCCTGGGGGAGGGGAGCCCATTTCTCCTATGCGAACGCGGCCAGGTCACCACAAATGCGAAGGACATTTGGGCCTGACCCTATGCAAACGCAATAGGCCCATCGCGAACGCGATGAAGGCCTGTCCAGTTATATAAAATCAGATTTTAAAACGGGCAAAACCTCTTTCTTCATATTTTTCGAACTACAAAGACCTAGAGGCGATTTTCTTCACACAAATTCATCCCAAAGTGTTGGTAAATAATTCTAAACTCTTCTCTTTCAATTACGCAATGTTTTTCATCACTTTTCAATCAAAAATCAAGAATTTTCATGGTAGAAATTGGGGGTTTGGGTAAAATTAGGGAATTTTGTAAAAATAGAATTTTGACCTCGAATTGGGGTCATATTTTGAAACTAATTGCATATTCGGGCTCGGGTGAATGGGTAAACGGAATTTTGTCCGAACCCCGAGTTTGGACTAAGCGGGCCCGGGGTCGGGTTTTAACTTTTTTTGAGAAAACTTAGGAAAACAATGATTTTTCAGTAAAGTTAGTTCCTTTAGCATAAATTAGCGATATTAAACTAATTATGATTCTGAGCACGTGATTTCTTACCTATCGTGTAATCCTATAAATCTCACTAAATTAATTAGTTTTACGGATTATTATTGAATTTTAATATTTGCCAGTTTATTTCTTTACATTATATATCCATAGTCCGTCATTTAAATACATAAATAATTTAATGGCATGATTAAGTACGTAACCTTAGTTATCATTTAAATAAATCTAATTATTTAATATAAAGTATGTTAATGTTAAT
>ML408983.1:732-12723 GCA_005239525.1 Nicotiana knightiana
CTACTCCTAAAAATTAAAAACTACCTACACCCGGTTCAATTAAAAACCCTTGGAAAAGAACCGTGGTCCAAAGAAAAACCAAGGGGGACTACCTAAAACAAAACAAAAATCTTTTTTTTTTTTGGTGTTTTCTTTAGACTTATTTCCCTCAAGAAAATTGTCTAATAGATCCATCGTCGAGAAAAGCCCTTTTTTTTGTACAAAAAAATAAATTATTCCATTAATCTAACATAACTAAGATAGCATAGAAAGTCACCAGACAATCTCCTCACCCCACGCTTAAAATTGTGCATTGTCCCCAATGCGCACCCGTACATACAAGAGGGTAAAAAAAACTCTATGGTAGGCCAAAGGCCGAAGCACTAGCATCTCATGGGTTACTCAGACTTCTCCCAGGCCTGGTCCTTCATGCGGGTACCTCACATTTAGTTCCAACCATCTGGTTTGCTGTTGCATCCTACCAGTAACTTTGCGTTCCATGCTCCTAAAAAAATTCAAAAAAGAAATTGACACTACAAAGATAATACAATTAGAGACAAAAAAATAAAACAAAAATAATAAAAATAAAATAAAGCAGCAAAGCTGGGTTGCCTCCCAACAAGCGCTTGATTTAACGTCGCGGCACGACGTGAATCACTTTCTGCCTCCACTTCGAACTTATGAATTGCACCCCCAATTTGGCATCAAGTTTTCGGTTATGCTCCATGGGTGGTGGAACAAATATAATTGGCCCAAGCAACCATTGTATTATTTTATACTTCTTGGCTTTTAGATGAGGTATGTAGTCCTGTCTTTCTGGCACGAAAAATTCCAGAATGTAAGTATCCTGTTCCTCATTCCTTGACTCCTCAATCGGCTCAGATGACTCTATTTCCATATCATCATCCAAGCACAATGTGGAAAAATGTTTGGAGTGAGGACCAATGCGCTCAAACACATGAACTTCAGGACTTTCAACATCCTCAACATCAATCACACTAGAGTCGATTAAATTTGTATCCTCAACGTCCCTGGTTGACTCTAGTATTACTTCTTCAACATCGGCATCCTCAAATTCTAGTTGGTTAGAGTGTTGGGTTTCTACTTTGGACCCCTCCATTGGCACCTCAATTTCCATCTCTAATGTACACTGCTCCTGGCTACTATCCATAATATTGGCATATTGAGCATTAAAAGCTTCAACTAGTTGACTCGTTTGAGCCTCCAAGTTGCGAATATTTTCATCTTGCCTTTGTACCCGCAGTTGTAACTCGTCCTGTTATTCCAAAATGCACTTCATCATATCCTCGAGCCTTTTTAGGTCATCATCATCGGGTTCTTTGTTTCTATTAACTTCACAAGAAAAAGAAGAACCATCAACGTAAGGGGTTGGGGGAAGATAAGAAATATAAGCACAACCCTGAAAGTGACCATCTTGACCACCACACATATCACACACATTCCACACATAAGATTGAGTTGGTGCACATAACTCGCTCTCGGGAATATTTTGATAATTTTGCTCTGGGTGGTTTCCTTCATAATATGCATAACGAGGATCAAAAGTAGAATTACTAACATCTAAACTCCCATAATTCCATGATGCCATTTTTTTTTTCAAATTAACAAATACAACTAAAATAAAGAAAATAAAAATCAAATACAAAAAAAAATTCAAACTTGAAACCTAGTAATATGTACACCTATAGCTAAACTTGATAATACCGTTAATTCCCCGGCAACGGCGCCAAAATTTGATCACGCTCAACTATGTCTAATAAAAGACTAAACGGACGTTGAAAATATAATCTGGGGTATTAAACCCAGAGTCGATCCCACAGGGAGTTAATGTATCAAGCAAGCTGTCAGAATACTAAACTGTCACTTGGTGTTGTTTAAACTACTACGACTGAATGAAAATATTAAAACTAAATATTAACTACAATAAGGTGTAAACTATTGTAATAAAGGTCTAAAGTTATGGTTTCCCCCGTCAGTGAACTTCCTTCTCGGATACTTCTTATAGTTTGATTAGTTGTCTCTATCAATCATGAACACTCTATCTACCATAAATCTCTCTCAAGTAATTATGATAATTTACTAGACGCACTCTCTCAAGTTACGCTAGCTAGATTGCATTACAGTTCACTTTAGATTGCACCCGAGGTATCGTTATCTCTAATCCAACCTCTAAACCCTCGGTTATGACTTTCGTCTATACTCTGGGAGTGGTGTTGTTCAAACAACTACCTAAATATGCACTCTCTCTCAAGTAGATACATAATAAATAGGAACAGCTAATTGATGGCCATTCAATTAACTACAACAAGAACGTAGTTGAACAAATAGAGATTAATCAACCAATCAGAACTATATTAATAACACAATAAGTTCATCCCCCAACGGGTTCCACCAAAACCCTAGATTAAAGAAATTAGCTAAACATGTTCATAAGAATCAAATCCAAAATAACTTGCATAATTAAATTACAAAGTAATGAATAAAAGTTGTACAAATCGATGTTTGACTTCTCTTCAATGGCTTCATCTCTCTTCAAGTTGTGTTTTTGGGTCTATTTATATGTTTGGGATAAACCCTAAACGTGTAGGAGACTTCTATTCCAACCGGGAAACACTTAAACTCTTCAAAACTCGGAATTGACCGGACCTCGGGACCCAGGCGTTTGGGCCCAAACGCCCCCTTAAATCCAGGGCAGGCCTGGCGTTAGGGGCCAAACGCCCCACTAACGCCAGGGTCAGCCTGACTTTAGGGTCCAAACACCCGGCTAACGCCCGGGTGTTCCCTTTGCGACTCTTGAGCGTATTTTTTGACGTATTTGCATCCTTTTAGCTCGGCTTCCATCTCCAATTAACCTACACATGAAATAGACTCCATTATGCACAGACAAAGTGTATTTTATCATTAACGCACATAAAATGTAAGGCATATAACGTGTTAAACCATGAATTCTAGCCACACATCAGGCATGCTGAGAGTGTTATGACTGAGTGTGGTTGAGGGCCAATTTTGTGAGAATGTTATTATATGAGAGAGTCCGAGGGCCAATATTGAGAGTAATATATGCCATGATGTGGCTTGTTTATAGAGCTTTGGCTGTAGGAGCCCCTCCGGAGTCTGTACACACCCCGAGTGAGCGCAGGTACCTATTGAGTGCGAGTGCTGCACGCGGAGCTGATACTGAGTGACTGTGAGGTCGCCTAATGGGCTGATACTGAGTGACTATGAGGTTGCCTGATGGGCTGATACTGAGTGACTGTGAGGTTGCCTGATGGGCTGATACTGAGTGATGGTGAGGTGCTGAGGGAAATTGTTACGAGAAATGATTATGGCCCGAGGGGCAGATTTATGATGATTTTACTGAGTTTTTTACTACGATTCACTTCGTTTTTCAAACTTTTTAATGTGAGTTTTACTGAGATATATTGGAATTATACTTGTTTCAAAGGATTTCTGGAAATTGGTTTTCGAACTTATGCATTTGATGAATACTTTATGGTGACTTGGTGTTTTACTGTTTTTGTGAATTGGTGTATTTATGTTGTGTGTTTCGTATTTCTCAGACAGTGATTTATTTTTATTATTACTGAGTCGGCGTACTCATCATTACTCCCTGTGCCTCTGTGCACAGATCCAGGTGCCGGTCCGGAGCAGTAGCTGTCTTTGTTCGTTAGCAGCAGCTTTACGGGATTTCGAGGTAGTTGTCCAGCGTCCACAGCTTCTCCATTTCCCTTCCTTATTTAGTTTTAGCATTTCATTCGTAGACTTTATTTAAGACATTAGTAGAGTTAGTTTTATTTCGTAAATGCTCGTGACCATGTTGACTCCAGTCTTGGGAGAGTTGTTTAGACTATTATTGGGGCGTTAAGACTTAAAGAAATTATTGTATGCTATATTTGTTGTTTATTATTGAATTGTGAATAATTAACAAATGGGTAGTTATGTGATGGTTGGCTAGCCTAGTTCCACGAGAGGTTCCATCACGACCTGTTAGGATTTGGGGTCGTGACAGAAAATCTATCAATACATTGAAGTGAGAGGTATCAGATTAACATAGCATGACCGGCCTGCAGTTGCTTCAGTGTTTTCTCTGGCACTAAATGCACAAGAACAACAGGACAGGTAACTAAGAGTTCTACGACTCGGGGCTAATCTGTTCATGACTAGTAGCTATTGTACCCTCCATTACCAAATGATCCATAGCCGCCGCTACCACCATATTGATGTCCGCCATATGAAGCTGAATAGGAGTCGCTGCCTAGGTTAGAGTAAGAAGACTGCCTCAAGCCTGTATCTATTCGGGCATAACTTCTTGCAAGGGATTCTTTGTGGCTGCCCATAAATTCCTATAATGATGATTCATTCATCAGTTACATTGCAATTCGGAAAAACACTATAGAAACTCTTCAATCGCATATAATTTTAAGGGCTTTAAATGTGTTGCATAAATATGTGAAATACTTATATCTAAACTTGATGCTTCTTGAAATTATTCTTCATAGAAAGAGGAAATTGATAATACCTGGAAAAAGTTGCTGAGTTGTCTGAACCTCTGATGATGTCCCTTTTATTTCCATAGTGATTTCATCAGGTAAGCCCCTACTTTCTTGCACTGTAAGAATGGCACCACTAGTATGCCGTATATAATCAATGTTTGCTCCCCCAATGCCAATGATATCTTCTGCATAAGTTAATGGTATTTGCATTTGAACAATTTGGGAAATCTGCAAAGGAAAAACAAAATAAGATCGCCAAATAAAAGTTTATTGTTTTTGAAATAACAGAGTAACTTTTCACACATCGAAAAAAATACAATATTAGCAAGTTTAGCATAAGCATAAAAAGTGTCGTCCGGTACACCAAGCATTCCCCATTCACATAGAGTACAAGGAAGGGTCGTACCACAAGGGGTGTGATGTAAGTAGCCCACCTTAATGCAAGTACCAGTCTATAGGTCACAGGGAGACAAATTTAGCATAAACATGTAAAGTTAATTATGATTTTCAAGATCTAGGCTTCTTATAGAAGAAGACATAAGAAACTAATCGTATAATCCAAGTTGAGATAAAAAAACATACTACTTCATAAACTCAGCTAGCGGTGGTGCTTGGGAAGTGTAGCAAAGTGGCATATTGCAGCTAAAATTACTACAATTTACAGTTAGCAAATGTTTCTCCAATTTTTATCACCAACCAGAATTTCTACCGACATATCTAATTCACTGGTACACTTCACCTTTCGAATAAAACCATAAAAATCACAACCACTGTATTTTTCACCAAAGGCAGATTCTAACTTAACAATGTCACAATTTATCTTAGTGATTTAAAGAACATGAAAGCAAAAATATTTTCTAAGAGATAACAAGTAGATATTATCCTACAAATATCTCAATTAAAAGACAGGATGTTCTTTTTCTTTCTTACTTCATGATTATCCCTATATTCTCTGTTGTTGACATCCAATTTTGTCCCTCCTTTCTTCCTAATTATTTCTTTAAGCTTCTAATATCACTAATAATATAATGTAATTATCCTACTATTTGTTTAACACAAACTATGTGTATTTGTTATTATTATTATTATTATTATTATTATTATTATTATTATTATTATTATTATTATTATTATTATTATTATTATTATTATTATTATTATTATTATTATTATTATTATTATTATTATTATTATTATTATTTCATTCGTTCTTTCATTCTTATCGCCTTTTGTGAAAAAGCATAATTTTCCTTTATTTAGTTAAATAGTAATGTTTCTTTAATTTTATGATTTATAAACATTTGTTCCATGAACATTAGAGTTTTATACTTATCAATTAACGTAATTGACATTTTATATGCTAATATTACATAGTATTATATAATATGGTTATTAAAATTAGAAGCCTAAAGAAATATACAAGTAAGAAGGAAAATGTTTAGCATTCTAGGCCCAAATTTCGGCCAAACTAGCCCACTAATTAAGCCTACTAACCAGCCCAATTTGCCTAAGTCTATTAACATTTGACTAACCTAACCCACCAGGCCCATATCCATAGAGAATACTCTACAAACCCCAGTTAACCCTAACTCTAATCTCTTTATTGCCTCTCTTTTGTTTTGATATGCAATTTTGGCCAATTTTCAGCCTTTGCAGAGTATGGACAAGAAAGGTTCGCTCCATTTTTGTAACGACCCGACCGGTCGTGTTGCGTATCAGGACCCCGTTCCCCTAAATGAGACCTCCCGTAGCGTCTTATTATGATTTATGACTTGCGGGGACGGGTGGTTCAGGATTCGAAAGCGTTTAGAGTGGTATAGGAACACTTGGTTCCTTAAGGTTGGCCTTTAAGGCCAAAGTTTGACTTCGGTCAATATTTTGAGTAAACGACCTTGGAGTCGAGTTTCGACGATTCCGATAGCTTCGTATGATGATTTTGGACTTGGGCATATGTTCGGAATGGGTTTTGGATGACCCGGGGGCGTTTCGGCGCCCAATATCGAAATTAGAATTTCCTTAAGTTTGAAATTTGGTTGGGTTTGTGTTTTTGTGTTACCAAGGTCCGAACGGAATTCCGAGACCGAGAATAGTTATGTTATGTCATTTATGACTTTCTTGTAAAATTTGGTGTCATTCCGAGTAGCATAGGTCGGTTCGGCGCATTGTTAGCGAATTATAGAACTTTAAGTTCAAAGTTTGATTCAATTTGGTTTTGGGGTCGAATTCTTAGTTTCGTTGTTGTTTTTCACGTTCCAAAAATTCGAGCGAGTCCGTATCATGAATACGGACTTTCCAGTGCCTTTGGATGGGGTCCTAAGGGACTCGGGTGAGTTTCGGACCCCTCGGAGCTAATTGCAAAACACCAGAAATTTCCTGGTCTGGTTTCCATCTCTGCGATCGCGGAGAGGTTACTGCATTCTCAAAGAAGGAACTGGGCAGGAGTGGTGAATTCCCTGTGCGTTCACACAAAAGGCACCGCGATCGCGATGGGTTAGGCTCCTGACCCAGTGCGATCGCACACCCCGCCCGCGTTCGCACAGAGCCCGGCCATTGGGCCAGCCCAGCTACTCCTTACCCTGTGCGTTCGCAAAGCTCTCTCTGCGTTCTCATAGAAAGCCATGTGGGCCTGGTCATTTAAAGTTGTGTGATCGCACTGCCGAGGCCGCGATCGCATAGAGGAGACCACTAGGCAGTGTGTTTTTATAGCGGGATTTAATTCATTTCCCTCATCTTCTTCTTCTTCCTTGGGACGATTTTCAGCATTCAAGAGGGGCAAATGACCTAGTTATTGAAGGTAAGTAAATTCTACCCTAATATTAGTTTCATGCATGGATTACAAGCTAAATTGACTACCTAATTAGTGAAAATTAAAGATTTGGGGTAGTAACCTAGGGCTTTTGAAAATGTAGAAAATTAACCGTGCATTGGCTATGAATTCATACAATAATCATATATTAAGGATCCTTAGGTTATGGGTGAGGGTTTCCTTCGAGAATTTTTGGAATCCGGGCATGCGGGCCCTGCGTTGGATTTTGAGATTTCTTCAAGAATGGTGATTTGGACTAAATAATAGGAGAATTCCATGCTTTGAATGTAAATTGATATATTTGTATAACATTTGGCTAGTTTCGAGTCCGTGGGTGTCGAGTTCGGAGTTTCGGGCGCATTATTGACCCAGGAAGTAGTTGCGACGCAAGATGAGTCTCTTTTCTAACCTTGTAAGAGGGAATTATCCCCATAGGTGATTATAAATGGTTGTTTGTCCTTATTTGCGGGGGCTACGCACGCAAGAAGTGACGAGAGACCGTGCATAGCTACTATTATGCCTTGTCGGGTAGTTTAGATTCACAAGCATGTTTTACGTGTTATATCTTAGATCTTGCATATGGTCTAAGTAGTCTAATATCCTCGAATCTCTCATTTGACATTAATAAATTCTCACTCTGTTGGTATGTTCCCTACTAAATTATCTGGAATCTCTTGCTAATCATGTATTTGTACGGGAACCCGAGTCGCATGGATGATTCGCGAGTGGGGTAGTCCTAGTATTATACTAACCCGAGTCGCATAAATGATTCACGAGCAGGGTAGTCTTTGTATTATATTAACTGTTTCGCATGTTCGATTTGCGAGCGGGGCAGATAGATGCATCTATGGTTCGGATTGTTCGACCCTCAGCAGTGCACATTTACTTTTCACGTCGTAACGACCGTACGTTCATAGCCAGTTATATGTTTTGGTAATTTGTGAGAAGCCCTGTAATTGTAACTGTTGATTTCATGAAAATAAAGAAGGTTAAATAGCTTGTATGCCATTGAAAAGGATGGCGTGAGGGTACTAGAGATTGTTATTTGATGCTCATTTCCTTATTCCTGTTCATTACTGCTATTACCGATTTGCCTGTGTTCCTTTCACATTGTCTAACACTAGTAAGTATCACGTCGACCTCTCGTCACTACTTCTTCGAGGTTAGGCGGAATACTCACTGGGTACATATCTGTTTATGTACTCATGCTACGCTTTTGTACTTAATTGTACAGGTTCAGAGGTTGGTGCATCTGGTTATCCGACCGGAGCTTGACCCTGGGAGTACATTCTGGACCTGACTCCACGGTGAGTTGCTTCCCTTGGCGACTCTCAGCAGCACTATGGAGTTATCTTTTTTTTATTTCTGTCTACTTGCTTCATACAGTAGAACAATTTATTTCATCTTTTGTATATTATACTAGTTCGCATGTAGACTTGTGACACTAGTTCCTGGCACACACATAGTAGACTTTATATTTTGGGATTGTATATGTTGGTTCATGATCCTTGTGACTACATTTACTTAAGTTGGATAATTTATCCGTTTTTTACTTAAATGTTCTAAGCTTAAATTTTGGTAAGTGTGGGGATGATTTATCAAATAAGGAAATTTCACTAGTAAACAAATTGTTGGCTTGCCTGACCCGGTGTTGGGCGCCATCACGACCTGAGTTAGTATTTTGGGTCGTGACAACATGGTATCAGAGCACTAGGTTCACGTTGGTCTCACAGGTCACGGGCAAACCTAATAGAGTCTTGCGGATCGATATGGAGACGTCTGTATTTATCTTCGGGAGGCTATAGGGTGTTAGGAAACATCTCTTTATTCATGATATATCGTGCAGTTGATGGTTTACTAAATCTCATTCTTCTATTCTCTCACATATGGTGAGGACGCATACATCTAGCAGAGGCTGGGATGCCCAGGATTTCATTGACATGTACAGGGACAGACTGCACAACATGAGGATACTGGAGTCCCATGGAGTGGACTTCGCTACTTTCCAGTTAGAGGGCAGAGCTCGCAGATGGTGGCAGTTCTTTATTCTCAGCAGGACCGCAGATTCTCCTCCTATCACTTGGGAGCAGTTTACTCAGATGTTTCTAGACAATTATATCCCACCCTCTGAGAGGGAAGATCTGCGGTATTAGTTTGAGCAGCTGGAGCAGGGACAACTGTCAGTGACAGACTATGAGGCCAGATTTTTAGAGTTGTCTCGCCATGAACTCATGATTCTACCTACCAATGCTGAGAGAGTGCGGAGATTTGTAGCTGGGTTGCATCCAGGCATTAGGGCCAACATGGCCCGAGAGGTGGAGATAGGGACTCTTTATCATCTGGTAGTGGAGATTGCTCGTAGGATCGAGGGTTATCGGTCGAGGGCCAGGGAGCAGGTACAGCCGAATAAGAGGGCCAGATATTCCGGGGATTTTAGAGGTGCCCCAGATAGAGGCAGAGGTCAGTTTGGTAGGGGTCAGCCTAGCAGGCCCCCATATTTATCACCTCCACCACCACCTCCTTGTGGTGCTCCAGTGAGACCTTATTTCAGCGCTATGCCAGAGGGTTCCCACCGTCCCCCAGTTATCCAGGGCTCTTCTTCAGGGCAGCAGGCCATGACTCTAGTGAGATGTTATGAGTGCGGGGATCTCGGCCATATCAGGAGGACTTGTCCCAGGTTTCGGGGCAAGGCAGTGCAACAGGGTTACCAGCCTATGAGTCCAGCGCCAGTAGTCAGGCCACCTAGAGGTGGAGGACAGGTCGGTAGGGGTCGTCATAGAGGTGGAGGCTAGTCCGGGGGAGGTCAGGCAGCTCCGGTTCACTCTGGTGGAGCTTAGTCTTCCGGTACTCCATCTAGATTCTATGCTATTTCGGCCAGATAAGATGAAGTGGCCTCAGACGCCTTGATCACAAGTATTATTTCAGTATGTGGTAGAGAGGCATCAGTGTTATTTGATCCTGGATCCACCTATTCCTATGTTTCAGCCTTATTTTCTCATTTCCTAGATGTTCCTCGTGAGTCCTTGGGTTCTCCTATATATGTGTCCACTCCTGTGGGCGATTCTTTGGTGGTAGACCGGATCTATCGGTCTTGTGTGATCACATTCTGTGGATTCGAGACCAGAGCGGACCTTTTATTGTTCGACATGGTTGATTTTGAGGTTATTCTAGGTATGGATTAGTTATCTCCTTATCATGTTGTGCTAGACTGCCATGCCAAAACAGTTACTTTAGCCATGCCCAAGTCGCCTAGGCTGGAGTGGAGAGGTTCCTCAGTTAGTGCAGCCAGCCGGGTTGTTTCATTCCTGAAGGCTCGACATATGGTCGAGAAGGATTGTCTCGCCTATCTTGCTTATGTGCGGGACACCACCGCCGAGTCTCTGACGATTGATTCAGTGCCAGTGGTTCGAGAGTTTGTTGATGTATTTCCTTCAGACCTTCCAGGCATGCCTCCGGACCGTGATATTGATTTCTGCACTGATTTAGTTCCAGGCATCCAACCTATATCTATTCATACGTATCGTATGGCTCCGAAGGATTTGAAGGAGCAGCTTGAGGAGTTGTTAGCTAAGGGGTTCATCAGACCGAGTGTATCGTCGTGGGGTGCTCCAGTTCTATTCGTGAAGAAGAAGGATGGGTCCATGCGGATCTGCATTGATTACAGCCAGTTGAACAAGGTCACCATTAAACAAGTATCCTTTGCCACGCATCGATGATTTGTTTGACCAGTTGCAGGGCGCTCGGGTGTTTTCTAAGATTCATTTGAGATCGGGATATCATCAGTTGAAGATTCGGGCCTCAGATGTTTCGAAGACTGCTTTTCGTACGAGATATGTCCACTATGAGTTCCTAGTGATATTCTTTGGCTTGACTAATGCCCCAGCAGCATTCATGGACTTGATGAATAGGGTGTTCAGGCCGTATATTGATTCCTTTTTTATTGTCTTTATTGATGACATCTTGATTTACTCACGTAGCCTGGGGGAGAACGAGCAGCATTTGAGAGTTGTGCTACAGACCTTGCGGGAACAGAAGCTATATGTTCTCCAAGTATGAGTTCTGGTTGGATTCCGTAGCATTCTTGGGGCATGTGGTATCCGGAGAGGGTATCAAGGTCGATCCTCAGAAGATTGAGGCGGTTCAGAGTTGGCCGCGTCCTACTTCAGCTACCGAGATCAGGAGCTTTGTGGGCCTAGCAGGCTATTATCGCCGATTTGTGGAGGGGTTCTCTTCTATTGCTGCTCCATTGACTATATTGACTCAGAAGAATTCTCCATTCCGATGGTCTGACGAGTGTCAGGCGAGCTTTTAGAAGCTCAAGACAGCATTGACCTCAGCACCAGTTCTAGTATTACCTTCAGGTTCTGGGATGTATACAGTATATTGTGGCACTTCGCGCATTGGCTTGGGGTGTGTGTTGATGCAGGAAGGGAGAGTTATTGCTTATGATTCGCACCAGCTGAAGGTTCATGAGAAAAATTATCCTGTGCATGATTTGGAGTTGGCGGCGATTGTTCATGCTCTTAAGATTTGGAGGCACTGCTTGTATGGGGTGTCCTGTGAGGTTTATACAGACCACCGCAGCTTGCAGCACTTGTTCAAGCAGAGGGATCTTAATTTGAGGCAGCGCAGATGGCTTGAGTTGTTGAAGGATTATGATATCACCATTCTTTATCATCCGGGCAAGGCAAA
>ML408983.1:13119-36050 GCA_005239525.1 Nicotiana knightiana
TGGAGGCGGATGAAGAGGGACATTGTGGAGTATGTGAGTAGGTGTCTTAACTGCCAGCAGGTTAAGTATTAGCACCAGAGGCCAGGAGGCCTACTTCAGCAGATGCCCATTCCTGAGTGGAAATGGGAGCGCATCACTATGGACTTCGTGGTTGGGTTGCCTCGGACTTTGCGGAAGGTTGACGCGGTTTGGGTCATTGTGGATAGATTGACCAAATCGGCGCATTTCATTCCAGTAGCTACTACTTATACTTCTGAGAGGTTAGCCCAGATCTACATTCGGGAGATAGTCCGGTTGCACGGTGTGCCGGTGTCCATTATATCAGATCGAGGTCCTCAGTTCACCTCGCATTTCTGGAGAGCATTGCATAGTGAGATGGGCACCCAGATAGATCTCAGCACAACATTTCACCCTCAGACTGATGGCCAGTCGGAGCGTACAGTTCAGATATTGGAGGACATGCTCAGGGCATGCGTGATTGACTTCGGAGGTCAGTGGGACCAGTTCTTGCCTTTGGCCAAGTTCGCTTACAATAATAGTTATCAGTCCAGCATCGAGATGGCTCCATTTGAGGCTTTGTATGGTCGGCGATGTCGTTCCCCTATCAGGTGGTTTGAGCCTGGCGAGGCCAAGTTATATGGTACTGACCTGGTGAGGGATGCTTTGGAGAGGGTGAAGTTGATTCAGGAGAGGTTCCATACAGCATAGTCCAGACAGAAGAGTTACGCGGATCAGAGGGTGCGTGATGTATCATTTATGGAGGGAGACAAGGTTATGTTGAAGGTCTCGCCGATGAAGGGTATTATGAGGTTTGGGAAGAAGGGCAAGCTGAGCCCGAGGTTTATAGGTCCCTTCGAGGTGTTGAGGCGAGTTGGGGAGGTTGCTTATGAGCTAGATTTACCTCCCAGTTTGTCAGGATTTTATCCGGTTTTTCATGTATCCATGCTCCGGAGGTACCACGCCGACTTCTCTCACGTGGTTGATTTCAGCACTATTCAATTGGATGAGAAGTTGGGCTACGAGGAGGAGCTAGTTGCTATTATTGATAGGCAGGATCGCCAGTTGAGATCCAAGAGAGTTTCTGATGTAAAGGTCCAGTGGAGCGGCCAACCAATCGAGGAGGCGACCTAGGAGTCCGAGGAGGACATGCGGAGCAGATATCCACATTTATTCAGCACTTCAGGTGTGATTCTAGACCCGTTCGAGGACGAACGTTTGTTTAAGAGGTGGAGAATGTAACGACCCGACCGGTTGTTTTGCGTTATCNAGTTGAGATCCAAGAGAGTTTCTGATGTAAAGGTCCAGTGGAGCGGCCAACCAATCGAGGAGGCGACCTAGGAGTCCGAGGAGGACATGCGGAGCAGATATCCACATTTATTCAGCACTTCAGGTGTGATTCTAGACCCGTTCGAGGACGAACGTTTGTTTAAGAGGTGGAGAATGTAACGACCCGACTGCTCGTTTTGCGTATCAGGACCCCGTTCCCCTAAATGAGACTTCTCGTAGCGGCTTATTATGATTTATGACTTGCGGGGAAGGGTGGTTCGGGATTCGGAAGTGTTTAGGGGGTATAGGAACACTTGGTTCCTTAAGGTTGGTCTTTAAGGCCAAAGTTTGACTTCGGTCAACATTTTGAGTAAACGATCTCAGAATCGAGATTCAACAATTCCGGTAGCTTCATATGATGATTTTGGACTTAGGCGTATGTTCAGAATGGGTTTTGGATGACCCGGGGCGTTTCGGCGCCCAATATCAAAATTAGTGTTTCCTTAAGTTTGAAATTTGATTGGGAATGTGTTTTTGTGTTATCGAGGTCCGAACAGAATTCGAGACCGGGAATAGTTCCGTTATGTCATTTATGACTTGCTTGCAAAATTTGGTGTCATTCCGAGTAGTATAGGTCGGTTCTACGCATTGTTAACGAATTTTAGAACTTTAAGTTCAAAGTTTGATTCAATTTGGTTTTGGGGTCGAATTCATAGTTTCATTGTTGTTTTTCACGTTCCAAAAATTCGAGCGAGTTTGTATCATGAATACAGACTTGCCAGTGCCTTTGGACGGGGTCCCGAGGGGCTCGGGTGAGTTTCGGACCCCTCGGAGCTAATTGCAAAACACTAGAAATTTCCAGGTCTGGTTTCCTTCTCTGCGATCGCGGAGGGGTTACCGCGTTCGCAAAGAAGGAACTGGACAGGGGTGGTGAATGCCCTGTGCGTTCGTACAAAAGACACCACGATCGCGATGGGTTGGGCTCCTGACCCAATGCGATCGCACACCCTACCCGCGTTCGCACATAGCCTGGCCATTGGGCTAGCCCAGCTACTCCTTACCCTATGTGTTCGCAGGGCTCTCTCCGTGTTCGCATAGAAGGCCATGTGGTCCTGGTCATTTAAAGTTTTGCGATCACATTGTCCAGGCCGCGATCGCATAGAGGAGACCACTAGGCAATGTGTTTTTATAGCGGGATATAATTCATTTCCCTCATCTTCTTCTTCCTTGGGACGATTTTCAACATTCAAGATGGGAAAACGACCTAGTTATTGAAGGTAAGTAAATTCTACCCTGATACTGGTTTCATGCATGTAGTATAAGCTAAATTAACTACCTAATTAGTGAAAATTAAGGATTTGTAGTAGTAACCTAGGGCTTTTGAAAATGTAGAAAATTACTCGTGCATTGGCTATGAATTCATACAAAAATCATATATTAACGAGCCTTAGATTATGGGTGAGGGTTTCCTTCGAGAATTTTCAGTATCCAGGCATACGGGCCCGGGGTTGGATTTTGGGATTTCTTCAAGAATGGTGATTTGGACTAAATAATAGGAGAATTTTGTGCTTTGAATATAAATTGATATATTTGTATAAAATTTGGCTAGTTTCGAGTCCGTAGGTGTCGAGTTCGGAGTTTCGGGCGCATTCTTGACTCGGGGAGTAGGTGCGACGTGAGGTGAGTCTCCTTTCTAACCTTGTAAGAGGGAATTGTCCCCATAGGTGATTATAAATGGTTGTTTGTCCTTATCTGCAGGGGCTACGCACGCACGAAGTGACGAGAGACTGTGTGTAGCTACTATTATGCCTTGTCGGGTAGTTTAGAATTCACAAGCATGTTTTACGTGTTATATCTGAGATCTTGCATATGGTCTAAGTAGTCTAATATCCTCGAATCTCTCATGTGAAGGCCTAAGAATTTATTCTTTGAAGTTGACATTAATAAATCCTCACCCTTTTAGTATGTTCCCTGCTAAATTATCTGGAATCTCTTGCTAATCATGTATTTGTACGGGAACCCGAGTCGCATGGATGATTTGCGAGCGGGGTAGTCCTGGTATTATACTAACCCGAGTCGCATGAATGATTCGCGAGCGGGGTAGTCTTAGTATTATATTAACCGTGTCGCATGTTCGATTCGCGAGCGGGGCAGATAGATGCATCTATAGTTCGGGCTGTTCGGGCCGTTCGACCCTCGGCAATGCACATTTACTTTTCACGTCGTAACAACCGTACGTTCATAGCATGTTATATGTTTTGGTAATTTGTGAGAAGCCCTGTAATTGTAACTGTTGATTTCATGAAAATAAAGAAGGTTAAATAGCTTGTATGCCACGGAAAAGGATGGCGTGAGGGTACTAGAGACTGTTATTCGATGCTCATTTCCTTATTACTGTTCATTACTGCTATTATCGATTTTCCTGTATTCATTTCACATTGTCTGGCCTAGTAAGTATCACGTCGACCTCTCGGCACTACTTCTTCTAGGTTAATCGGGATACTCACTGGTACATATCGGTTTATGTACTCATGCTACGCTTTTGTACTTAATTGTACAGGTTCAGAGGTTGGTGCATCTGGTTATCCGACCGGAGCTTGACCCTGGGAGTATATTCTGGACCTGACTCCACGGTGAGTTGCTTCCCTTGGCGACTCTCAGCAGCACTATGGAGTTATCTTTTTTTTATTTCTGTCTACTTGCTTCATACAGTAGAACAATTTATTTCATCTTTTGTATATTATACTAGTTCGCATGTAGACTTGTGACACTAGTTCCTGGCACACACATAGTAGACTTTATATTTTGGGATTGTATATGTTGGTTCATGATCCTTGTGACTACATTTACTTAAGTTGGATAATTTACCCGTTTTTTACTTAAATGTTCTAAGCTTAAATTTTGGTAAGTGTGGGGATGATTTATCAAATAAGGAAATTTCACTAGTAAACAAACTGTTGGCTTGCATGAACCGGTGTTGGACGCCATTACGACCTGCGTTAGGATTTTGGGTCGTGACAATTTTCGTGCAAGATCTGTTCCAATGGGACAAAATGCATAAAATGGCATAAATTCAATCCTTTTATCCAAAAATCCCTATTGCTTCTCTCTTCTTGGCCTTTTCTAACCAAAAATCATGTGAACCATGTCATGGTGTTCAAACTTCAATTTTTAAGCCGTTGTAGACTCGATCTTTGAAGCGCAAAATCCCGCTCAAAGATTCCGGCTAGAGAAGCCATAGAAACCCTAGTCTCGCACCTAAAAATATCAGTGTTTGGCACCTTTTTTCGAGAGATATCTTAGCTGCCCATTTACCCCTTCAAACAACCTGGGAGTCGCGATTTTCTGCCGAAAAGTTGAGGTTTTCAGCCACTACCTTCACTTTGCGAAATCAGAATTCGGTGCCGCCACTCACCCCCTCACAGCCGCCCCCTTTCTCTCAAATGACTACGAGTCGCAAAACCTTTGAAACCCGAGAATTTCTTCAAATTCCTTTTTTCAGATTTAAGGCATAAAAGAGAAACATCCTCTTGGTGTTTGCTAGCCGAAGTTGAAGTCGATTCGCCGATCCAAGACATGTGCCTCAAGTTCACTACCGCATAAGCAGTCAGTCCCTTCTATACTCTAATCTATTTATTTTCCTTTTGCTGCTAGTTTAATATGAGTTAATCTTCTGGTTATAAATCATGATTCAATGTATGGTTGTTTTACCTAGAATCCATGTTTAGATTATTTTGGTTATGTCAAGATCGGCTTCGAAATTTGACAGCATGTTGTAGACTAAAGATTGTCTTTAGCCTTTCCTCAAAAAATGGGAATCGTGATTTGTTACTTTGTAAAGGGATATTATGATTTTAGAAATGTTTATAGATTTGTCTTTTGGCTTGAGTTGAAGTATTAGTTCTAGAAATTTTCATTCTGTTAACATAGCGAGTATGCAATTCCATATGTACTTAGATATTAAAAGGGAAAGAGATATCTTCTGCCAAAAATTTTAAGATGTCTGTTGTTTTCTATTATAAATAACAAATGGGATATTGTCCTAGTCAAGGTTTAGATATCATGTTTTCAGGTGTTATCCTTCAAATCATTCTTAAAATTGCGATAGTGTTCTAAAAGTTCTTTACTTTGGCTTCTTTTAACATTATTTATAGAGGTACAAGATTGTAACGATCCGACCGGTCGTTTTGAGATCTAGCGCGTCGTTCAGCGGTTTGAAATCATGAGCAGCTCCATTTCAGGTATTAAGACCCATAGGCATGGTCGGAGTTGAATTTCGGGAAGTTCGGAGTCAAATTGGAAAGAAAATTCTCATTTCAGAAGCCTTAAGTTGGAGAAATGGACTAGGATTGGAATTTTGAGTAAACGACCTTCGATTTAGGATTTGAGGGGTCCTACAGGTTCGTATGATGATTTCGGACTTTGGGTTATGTCCGGATCAGGGTTTGGATAACCCGGGAGCGTTTCGGCGTATATTGTGAAAGTCAGTATTTTGAAGAAAATTTCCTAAGTTTGGCTTGAAGCGCATTGCAGTGTTATTGATGTTCGTTAGGGATTCTGAGTCTGGGATAGCTTCATATGGTGATTCTGGAGTTGAGAGCGCGATCGAAAGTGAATTCGGATGCCGTAGGTCATTTTGAAGTCATTTGGCTAAAGATAGAAATTCGAAGGTTTTTGAGAAATCCGACCGGAAGTGAAAATTTTGGTATCGGGGTCGGAATGCGATTCCGGAAGTTGGAGCAGGTCTGTAATGTCGAATATGACTTGTGTGCAAAATTTGGGGTCAATCAGACTTGATTTGATAGGTTTCGGCATCGGATGTGGAAGTTTGAAATTTCAAAGTTCATAAAGTTGAATTTTAGTGAGATTCTTGATTTCGGTGTTGTTTGATGTGCTTTGAAGCCTCGACCAAGTCTGTGTGAGGTTATGGGACTGAGTTGTGTGATTGGACAGGGTCCCGAGGGCCTCAGGTGTGTTTCGGGGTGGTTCCGGGTTATTTCCAAGTGTTTGGTTGCTATTGTTTTCTGGTGTTTTGGGGGTTCAGTGCGATCGCAGCCTTAGTTTTGCATCGCGAAGAAGAAATTTAAGGGATGGAAGTTTGGCTTGTGCGATCGCACTTGTAGATGTGCAACCTCACAGAAGGAAAAGTGAGGCTGCAGGATTTGGCTTGTGCGACCGCAGTGTCTACTGTGCGATCGCACAGGGTGTGCTTGGAGGCTTCTGAACTTGGCTTGTGCGATCGCGGATGATGGTGTGCGACCGCACAGAAGGTTTGTCTAGGCAGTGTTCTATTTTAAACGGGATTTTGGCCACTTCATCAATTCTTTCACTTGGTGTGGGCGATTTTGAGGAGCTTCAAGAGGGGATTTCCGTCAAGCATTACTAGGTAAGTAATTTCGTTATGTTTTTAAGATAAATACAAGTCATATGCATGGATTAGACATGAAAAGTGTTGGAAAATTTGGGAAAATATTGAAGAAAACCTAGAAATGGTATTTTGGATTTCTACCACGAATTTGAGCATAGAATTTAGAGTAAATGGTATATTGAGCTAGTAAGGCTATGGGTAGAGTATATCTTCGAGAAATTTTGAAATCCGGGCACGTGGGCCCGAGGGAATTTTGGTCAATTCACTGAACGGAGTTGGGAATTGAATTTCTGCAATTATTAGAATGAATTTTCATTGGTTTGTTGTTATTTGGCTAGTTTCGGAGCATTGTGCAACGATTTGAGTCATCGGAAGGGCTTGGAAGCCGGTTATGGAATTTCAGTGCGAGGTAAGTTTCCTTTCTAACTTTGTGAGGGGAAATTGTCCCCTTAGATGAACTATTTAAATATGTGTTGCTATCTGCGGGGGCTACGTATGCACGAGGTGACGGGAGTTCGTGCGTAGATACTATTATGCTTATGTCCGGGTAGTCTAGGACCCACTAGCATGCCTTACGTGTTGTACATGTGATCCTGCCAATAATATTAGACTGGTAATGCTAATGAATTTGGTAATTTATTTCCTAAGAAGGCTAGAGTGTACCTTTCTTAATCATTTAGAAAGAGAATTGATTACCTCCGTGGATAATTGCATTCCTGATAAGGTTTTATTATTGAATATTGTTAAACTTGCAAATGAATTTCGAGAAAAGATTTAAATATTATTTGTGACTTTTAAAAGAGAAATTTGTCATTTACTTGAGTATTTGTTTTCCCGATGTAGTCGGGGTGGACTGTTTGATTTTGCATGATTGTGTGTGACCGCTTCGCCATTTACATTCCGCGAGCGGAGTATGATTTCCCCCACTCTCAT
This sequence comes from Nicotiana knightiana, assembly GCA_005239525.1. Lineage (NCBI taxonomy): Eukaryota > Viridiplantae > Streptophyta > Magnoliopsida > Solanales > Solanaceae > Nicotiana > Nicotiana knightiana. The sequence continues at coordinate 20,687 of ML408983.1, forward strand.
GGGAGCAGGCCGTACGCCACGGCGGATTAAAAGATGCACTTATGGTTCGGGTCGTTCTACCCTCGGCAGTGCATAGATACGATTATTTTATGGCAAATATGCACTTATCTTTCGGGCCGTTCGACCCTCGGCAGTGCATAGATATGATTATTTTATGGCAAAGATGCACTTATGGTTCGGGCCGTTCGACTCTCGGCAGTGCACATATATGATTATTATGATGGCTCAGACCGATTGTCCTTATCCCTTATGCACATGCTAAATTGTTAATGATTTCATGGACTGTTTATTTAAGATATTTGGGGGGAAATGAAGAAGTAACTGTTTATTTAAGATATTTGGGGTAAAAAAAGTAGTAATTGTTTATTACTTTAATCATTTATTTGAGTTACAATTATCTTTAATATTTACTGTTTTTTTCATCCCCGTATGCCTATTACTGATATCATATTGTGTTAAATTAATTTGTTGGACCTTAGTGAGTGTCTAATTCGACCCCTCGTCACTACCTCTCTGAGGTTAGGCGTGCGACTTAGTTAGTACACGTTGTTTTCGTACTCATGCTACACTTGCTGTGTATTTTTATTGCACAGGTACTTTCACAGCGATGTGGCTGGTTTGGAGACTTAGGCGAGCTGCATCATCCGGAGGCAATCCGCAGCTGACAGAGTCTCCCTTGTATTGTATTCATTTTATTTTAAATTTCATTTTCCAATTTGTATCTTGGACAAGCTTTGTAATGATTGTATAAATTCTTAGAAATTGCTCATGCATTTGTGATACCGGGTTCTGAGATGTGTTTGGGATATATTTGCTAAAATGGAATATTTAAACCACCGTATTTGCTTAACGGATTTTTGTTTAGTTATTACGTAATAAGTTAAAAGTAATGATTTCAAAAATATTAAAACATGAATTTATTTCAATTAGTTAATGATTGGCTTGCCTGACGATGGTGTCCCGCGCCATCACGACCTTAATATATTTTTGGGTCGTGATGACATGGTATCAGAGCGCTAGGTTCCCTTAGGTCTCGCAAGTCATGAGCAAGTCTAGTAGAGTCTTGTGGATCGGTACGGAGACGTATGTACTTATCTTCCAGAGGCTACAAGGCTGTTATGAGTTCTTCCCTTCTTGATTCCTCATCGTGCGATTTGATTCCTTTAGGGCTTACGCCTATGTTTCCTCCTACTCAATCTTATGCGTCGCGAAGTACTTGCTGTGAATCAGGAATTTGAGGAATTGAAATGGTGCTACAAATATGGTGCGAGATGTTTCCCATGTGTAATTTGTTGGGGGCTGTTGTTATGGCCCTGCAGAAGGATAATATGTTGTTTCAGCTCAGTAGCTGTGTTTCTGAGAGCCTTAAGGCTATGCTCAGGTAGTGATGATGCTTATGATTGGTTATCGCGCGATGTCGATATGATGATAGAACGCTTGCCCATATGTTGAGTCCTGATGAATGGTTGGAAGGGAAGTCTTCTCAGAGTGTGATTTCGAGATTTTAGTATTTTAGTTCCGGCAGAGAAAGACATTTGGATTATGAATGGTCCGGTCGGGGTTGATAAATTAGTAAGACTTGGAGTTTTCAAGTAAGGTGGGGTATTCACCTGTGATGTGTTATCGGCGTTATTGATCAAATGGAAAGTGTTAAGTCTGTCGGTGCTATGGTTTCTTCGGTTGCATTAGGTCAGAGTGTTGTGAAGTAGTATTGAAGAAGCGGTTGTTAGAGACCGTGGTGCGTGGTGGTTCAGTACTGAATAGTTATTTCTAATGAAAGCAGCTCGAGAAAGATGATCCTCGGAGAGTTTGAAATCGCGGTGATCTACTGGTGTAAGAGCTGCAGAGAATGATATCGAATTGGACAAAATACGGCGAAGGAAGACGTGTGACAAGTGTCAGGCGGCGGCTAAATTTCTAAAAGGCCAGGCGTAAGGAAAGGAGGTCAGGTAGTGCTTAAAGGAATGAGATTAACAAGGGGGAGAGTGGCAGTGTGGCACAGGAGTTCAGTGGTAAGATAGCTGCCTACCTTGAGGGAAGGTTTGAGAGTTTTAGTGGATGGTGATTGGGTCTTCGAGCTTAAGTTGAAAGTGGGTTAGTTCGGCGGAAGGTTGGGTACAACAGGGGGGGAGTCGTTAGGAATGAAGAAGGACGCAATGTGTCGGTGAATCTGAAGATGTTGTAGCGCATTTAGTAGATGTCTATGAGGAGCGGACGGACTGGTAAAGCTGGTGAATGAGAACAGGCTTAGGATGGCATATTAGTGTTGTAGAGGGTCTGCAGTACGGCGTCGTCGGAAGGTGTCAGTTGGTGATTTCCACATGTGGGTTATCTCCTGTGAGTAGGTTAGCGGTTGTGTGGTTCGCAAGTCTCTGTGAGGGGTTCTTGTGGCTTTTCGGTAAGAGGAAGAATGTGTGAATGATGCTAGAGAATTTGAATATTTAGGGAGTGCTAACAAGAGAATTTGGAAGAATTGGGTGGATTGGTTGGGCAAGGTCATGTCAACAAAGGGGAAAGGATCTCAACAAGGTCTAGAGTGATGCAAGGAGTAGCTTCGAGCTAAGTGGGGGAGTCCCACCACCTGCAGTTGGGTTGTAGGATTGTGTTCTCATGGGGTGGTGGATTGTCGGCGTGTTGGAAAGTTATTACAGCTAAGGGAAAGGATTAGAATGGTAATTGTGCGTGGGATTTGATGAATGTGTGAAAAAGTTGGTCCTATTGGACCAGGGTTCGATTTTGGGAGATTCAGAATTTATGCTTAAGGCATAGGCAGGTTATAAGGGTAGTGACTCATTCACGTACTTCATTGAGAGGATGTTCATGTGCTAGAAGAGCTTTGGAGTTGATTGTATTCGGGGTCAGCCGGAGTGGGTGACTCTCAATAGCGGTCCTAGTGAATTCAAAAGTTAAGAACGCGGTGTTTAGGGGTTAAGGGCAGCAGTATGATTAAGAATTGAGCTTTTGCAGCATAATTTCAGAAAGAGGGAAATAACTGTAGTGTTCTATGTTATTTCCAGTGTGCAGGATTGTATTGGATGAGTGAGAGAAATAAACTCCGAGCTGTAGAAAGATTATCAGGAGGGTATGAGATAGGTTGCGGGATTTAGGCAGCGTGGCCTCGTGAATCAAGGTCACTCAGGATGAATGAGGGTTGAGTTGCTATGAGTTGAAGGAAGTTAATATTATTTCTGAGGTAGTTAAGGATGATTAAAAGAAGATAGATTGATTAGCCATGGTTGAAATGGAACATTTACGGCAGTGATCAGCTTCGTCAGTGTGATTGAGTTATGTGTGTGGTTTGCACAGTGTGTGCGAGGTTTGACGGCCACCATAACATATTTGATTTGGGAGCATTCGAGTGATATGGCCTGTCAGGTGTAGGCGGATCTCGGAAGGGTTATGGTGGTTCAGACCACTACGTAAGGATTGGCATGTTGGGCGGTAAGCAGTGTGTAACTGGAAGCAAGGAATTGAGGTTGCGGGTCGATGTTGACAAGGATGTCATGAGCTCGGATGAGCAAGAAAAAGTGATTTGAAAGTTCAGAGTAAGCTGGTGTTATCTTCAGTGTCACCTGAGATCGATATTCGGTGGAAGAGGCTTTGCATCCTAGTTATGGGTTCTTGATGTGTTTTGCAGCATTTGTGTGGTCGGTGGTATGGATGTGCATATTTGTTAACTCGTGGAAGGTCATGGGATCATGACCACGAGAAGATTGTATAGGTGTGACATGTAGTCACCTGATTGGTTGAAGATTTAGACCAAGTATAAGGAAGTGCAATATTGCTTATTGAGGATTTATGCCTGGAAGGCGTTCAGTTCATTTAGTTGTGGATTGTGGGGTTGTCCCGGCCATGATGGTTGTTCTTGCATATTATGAGAGGAAGTGGGTTAATGTGGACCCAGGTAAGGCTATCAGCCTAGTTCATTGCGAGCTGAATCAGCATGAAGTGTATGAATGGATTTAAACAAGATTATGGGCTTTATGCGAGTCAGATGTGTTCATTTCAGTATAGCTCTCCTCAAGGAGGGATGTTGGAATATCAGGTGTTATTCCGTCGTCGTCAAATTCATGTAATGTTGTGATTGTGCCGTGTGAGTTGTGAAACGGCTTGATAATTTCTTATGTGTTGAGATTCCGCGTAGTGATGATGTTATGTGAGCAGGAAAGCTCTTGAGATTCAAAGTATATGTATCGCACCTAAGTTGTGCTCGAGCTCTCGTAGTGTATGGCTCTATTAGTCTCCCCAGGATGGTATTATGCACTTAGCGTGCTTATGATCGATATTCAGTATTTTGTGATAGTGAGCAATTCAGCTATGTATATATTTCCTTATGTGAATTTTATGATGGGATCGGGTGGCACGCCGCCACGGGTATGTTATCTGGATCTGGTTGCACGCCACAACAGTGTGATGATGAGTAAGGTTCCTATATTTATTTTTCTTGTGTTTTACTTTCTATTTTCGAGAAGGGTTCATAATAAGTTGCGCGAGTTGAGTAGTCTTTTCCTGAGTCATTTCTTTATGTATCATGTTCGAGTTATAGCCTATTGGCGCGTTGTGGTATCATGTGATATTGTTAGTCATGTGTGGGGTGATTTGTTGTCTGAGCAGTTCATACTAGGTGAGACGAGATTTATAAATTTGGGATCGGTGCCATAAGATTATGTGAAGTATATTACAGGGCAATTACCATTATTTGGTTCGTAAGATAATGATCTAAGTCAAAAAGGAGAGATTCAATGTTTGGTTAACTCTGCAATTAGTAAGAAATTTTTGCATATCTCCTCCGTTGTGGTGGTATCGCCAGCATTATAGCAGGGTGTATATACATATCATAAGGTGCATTGGGAGCATCAGATTCGTGAAATTTTGGCTATTAAGGTTCAGGGAATGTCATGGTGGCTAGATGATAAATTATGTGATGCTTGGTGTTGATTCAGCAAAGGCATGCAGTTGTCTTCTGGTATATCGTGTGGTAGTTGATACGGTGTCTATGTGTTGGAACTAGGCCTGGCAGAGAAATTTCAGGTGTTGGAACTGGATTCTAAGCTTATTATATGGATAAAAAGAATAAATCTTCAGTTTTGATCAAGCTAATGTGTTCAACTGGGTTGTAGTAGCACGGGCAGGTGCTCGAGGTGTTAAGCAGTGATTTCAGATAACTCCAGAGCAGTTCCTAGCACGTTCGAGGAAAAACGTCTATTTAAGTGGGGGAGAATGTAACGACCCGGCTGGTCGTTTTGAGCTCTAGTGCGTCGTTCAGTGGTTTGAAGTCATGAGCATCTCCATTTCAGGTATTATGACTCGTAGGCATGGTCGGAGTTGAATTTCGGGAAGTTCGGAGTCAAATTGGAAAGAAAATTCTCATTTCAGAAGCCTTAAGTTGGAGAAATGGACTAAGATTGGAATTTTTAGTAAACAACCTCTGAATAGAAATTTGAGGGTTCCTGCAGGTTCGTATGATGATTTCGGACTTAGGCATATGTCCGGATCGGGTTTTGATAACCCGGGAGCGTTTCGACGTATATTGTGGAAGTCAGTATTTTGAAGAAAATTTCCTAAGTTTGGCTTAAAGAGCATTTCAATGTTATTTATCTCCCTTTGGGATTCTGAGTCTAGGAATAGCTTCGTATGGTGATTCTGGAGTTGGCTAAAGATAGAAATTTAAAGGTTTTTGAGAAATTCGACCGGAAGTGGAAATTTTGATATCGGGATCGGAATGCGATTTCGGAAGTTGGAGCAGGCCCGTAATGTCGAATATGACTTAAGTGCAAAATTTGGGGTCAATCGGACGTGATTTGATAGGTTTCGCATCGAATGTGGAAGTTTGAAATTTCAAAGTTCATAAAGTTGAATTTTAGTGCGGTTCGTGATTTCGGTGTTGTTTGATGTGATTTGAAGCCTCGAGCAAGTCCGTGTGAGGTTATGGGACTGAGTCGTGTGATTGGATGGGGTTATACTATTCAATTCTCGGCGATGAATTGATTTGATAGTTCAGATATTGTTATTCATGATATTGATCCGATTCAAGATCATCGAGAGGTAACGTCAGGTGTGTTTCGGGGTGGTTCCGGGTTATTTCCAAGTGTTTGGTTGCTGTTGTTTTCTGGTGGTTTTGGGGTTCAGTGCGATCGCAGCCTTAGTTGTGCTATCACGGAGAAGAAATTTGAGGGCTGGAAGTTTGGCTTGTGCGATCGCACTTGTAGGTGTGCAACCGCACAGAGGGAAAAGTGAGGTTGCAGGATTTGGCTTGTGCGACCGCAGTGTCTACTGTGCGATCGCACAGGGTATGCTTGGAGGCTTCTGAACTTGGCTTGTGCGATCGCGGATGATGGTGTGTGACCGCACAGAAGGTTTGTCTAGGCAGTGTTCTATTTTAAACGGGATTTTGGCCATTTCATCAATTCTTTCACTTGGTGTGGGCGATTTTTGAGGAGCTTCAAGAGGGGATTTCCGTCAAACATTACTAGGTAAGCAATTTCTTTATGTTTTTAAGATAAATACAAGTTATATGCATGGATTAGACATGAAAAATTGGGAAAATATTGAAGAAAACCTAGAAATGATATTTTGGATTTCTACCACGAATTTGAGCATGGAATTTAGAGTAAATGGTATATTTGAGCTAGTAAGGCTATGGGTAGAGTATATCTTCGAGAAATTTCAGAATTCGGGCACGTGGGCCCGAGGGAATTTTGGTCAATTCACTGAGCGGAGTTGGGAAATTATATAATTTGAATTGCTGCAAATATTAGAATGAATTTTCATTGGTTTGTCATTATTTGGCTAGTTTCGGAGTGTTGTGCAACGATTTGAGTCATCGGAAGGGCTTGGAAGCCGGTTATGAAATTTCGGAGCGAGGTAAGTCTCCTTTCTAACTTTGTGAGGGGAATTGTCCCCCTAGGTGAACTAATTAAATATGTGTTGTTATCTGCGAGGGCTACGTACGCACGAGGTGACGGGAGTCCGTGCGTAGCTACTATTATGCTTATGTCCGGGTAGTTTAGGAACCACTAGCATGCCTTACGTGTTGTACATGTGATCCTGTCAATAATATTAGACTGGTAATGCTATTGAATTTGGCAACTTATTTCATAAGAAGGCTAGAGTGTACCTTTCTTAATTATTTAGAAAGAGAATTGATTTCCTCCGTGGATAATTGCATTCCTGATAAGGTTTTATTATTAAATATTGTTAAACTTGGCAAATGAATTTCGAGAAAAGATTTAAATACTATTTTTGTGACTTTTAAAAGAGAAATTTGTCATTTACTTGAGTATTTATTTTCCCGATGTAGTCGGGGTGGACTGTTTGATTTTGTATGACTGTGTGTGACCGCTTCGCAATTTACATTCCGCGAGCGGAGTGTGATTTCCTCCACTCTCATGGGAGCGGGTCGTACACCACGGCGGATTGAAAGATGCACTTATGGTTCGGGCCGTTCGACTCTCGGCAGTGCATAGATATGATTATTTTATGGCAAAGATGCACTTATGGTTTAGGCCGTTCGACCCTCGGCAGTGCATAGATATGATTTTTTTATGGCAAAGATACACTTATGGTTCGGGCCGTTCGACCCTCGGCAGTGCACAGATATGATTATTATGATGGCTCAGGCCGGTTGTCCTTATCTCGTATGCGCATACTAAATTGTTAATGATTTCATGGACTGTTTATTTAAGATATTTGGGGGGGGGGGGATGAAGAAGTAACTATTTATTTAAGATATTTGGGAGAAAAAGAAGTAGTAATTGTTTATTTACTTTCAGCATTTATTTGAGTTACAGTTATCTTTAATGTTTACTGTTTTTGTAATCTTTGTATTCCTATTACTGATATCATATTGTGTTAAATTAATTTGTTGGATCTTAGTGAGTGTCTAATTCGACCCCTCGTCACTACCTCTCTGAGGCTAGGCGGGCGACTTACTGAGTACACGTTGTTTCCGTACTCATGCTACACTTGCTGTGCCTTTTTATTGCACAGGTACTTTCACAGCGATGTGGTTGGTTTGGAGACTTAGGTGAGCTGCACCATCTGGAGGCGATCTGCAGCTGACAGAGTCTTCCTCGTGTTGTATTCATTTTGTTTTAAATTTCATTGTCCAATTTGTATCTCGGACAAGCTTTGTAATGATTGTATAAATTCTTAAAAATTGCTCATGCACTTGTGACACCGGGTTCTGAGATGTGTTTGGGATATATTTGCTAAAATGGAATATTTAAACCACCGTATTTACTTAACGGATTTTTGTTTAGTTATTACGTAATAAGTTAAAGGAAATGATTTCAAAAATGTTAAAACAGGAATTTATTTCAACTAGTTAATGATTGATTTGCCTGACGAAGGTATTCGGCGTCATCACGACCTTAATAGATTTTTAGGTCGTGACAAAGATAGTCTATTAACTACTATAAGCCAAAAGCATAATTTCCGATTTAAGTTACTCAACTTGTACTTACGGATTGTTAAAAGTTAAAACCATGACTTTATACTAGTAGATGACATTCCCATAGATTCTAAATTTCTGTTCGAAACAGACTTTAGTAAGCCGGATATACATTTTATCTTTTATGCCTTTATGTTCTTCTTTAATGAGTAATTACACCTTTGTTCATCTAAGTGATTATAAAGAAGTATAAAGCATGCTTTTGCTAGGTTTCGTTAAATCTCACATCAAGTTTGGGCTATTACTTGAATGTGAAATGCAATAGGTTTAAATGTAATGGTAGAATATTGTTTAAGAAACTTTTCCTGTTGGTATAATTTAGTTCCTTTTTTTTTCTTTCATGTTTCTGGTGTACCATGATAGTTAAAAAAAGCATGTCTTAGAGTATTATAATTAATGTGCATCTGGTATTTTAAGGTTCCTGTTTTCAAGAAGAAAAGACAAAAATGAATGGAAAGTACTTTCGGCAAAACAGTTTGGAATTCATAATATCCTTTCTGATTGTTACCGAAAATGAATGGAAAGTACTTAATATTTTTGTAAGGTACGTAGGACATGTCTTTTAGTTTTTCCTTTATTTTCATTAACTTGAGAGAAATCTATTTCTATGAGAATCTTAATTCTTTTTATAGAAGAATGTGCGAGGCTACTTTAGTAGTGTTAAGACACTATTCCTGTAAATGACCTTTTAGCTTAAATGATTAAAAGGAACACATTCTATTGGAGTGTGAATATATATTCCTTGTTTCCTTTATAAATAATAAAGGAGCAGGACCTAAGATTATTAGAATTAGATGCTCTAATAAAAAGCAAAATATATATGCATGTCAATATGTTAATCTAAGAATAGTGTACAACTGTTTTTTTATGGTTTATTAAGTAAGAGCACAAATAAATATGCATACATGCTCCTATTATGAATGAGGGTGTTAATGAAGGCTGTTAAAGGATAGATTTTATCTTAGAATTATATTTTTTAGAATGAGTGCATTTAAGCATTATTAAGAGGATAAGTTTTTGATAATGAATCTGTTAGAAATCTAAAGAATTAGAATGATACCAATGTGAAGAATAAAGTTGAAGACAGTCTAAGTAGGCTCACGTGCGCTTTGGAAGTTTTTTTCCCATAAGGTCCCATGTGTATTCCCTTTGAAGAATCTACTTCCTTTTAGTGTTACTAAAGAGTGTGTCATCAGATGTTTTAATATCTGGTTTAAGACTTGAAATATAAATAGGAAATCATGTGTTTTTGTGTGTTAAGGGATATGTATTTTGTGTTTAAGGATATCATGTGTTGCAAATACAATAGCACGAATAAACACCTTGAATGAGTTTGATTTCTTGTTTCTAAATTCTTAGTTTCCTGCTGCATTCTCTTTGCTCCTCTTTAATTCTCTTTCTCTTTTTTCTAATTCTGATTTTTTTTCTCGTCTTTGCATAAACACGAGGAGTAACAAGAGTCTTAATGCGAGACTCCCCTAACCAAGCATGGAGTCATCACATCCCTTACTCTTAGAAGGCATCGAATATCAAAAAAACAAGTGAAACGCTTAGCGGCGCCTATGGCGTCTTTCTTACTTTTTTTTTCGTTTGCCATTCATTCTTGTCTAGTTTTTATGATCGTTGATTTATTTGTGCGTATTGGTTTTATGTCAAGGTTGGAATTTTATAACATTTGTAGTCGCCGTTTAAGTTAAAATTAATATGTAGAATTTGTCAAGTATGAATATCAAGTTAGTGTATTATAGCTTATAGAATTACTAGTCCTTTTTTTATCAGTTTGGGAACTAAGACTGTTAGCCAGAAATACATTTTGAAGAAGTATTGGTTAGAAGTGTTTTCCTCAAAACAATACTGCTTGTTACCTACTCGAAATGCGTGAGTTTTCATCAAGTTTTCTGTATTTATTAATTGGATAAAATTGTAGCATATTTGGTTAGAACTTTTACCCATTAAGTTATTTGATCCTTCTATCCATCATTTCGAAATTGGCATAAAATTTCTTTCGAAATTTACATATAAGCCTTAGTAAAATCAGTATCCATTTGCTCCTATTAAAACAATTGAGTTCAAAACTCTCTTTTTGTCCTAGCTTTCAATTAGCCTTGTCTCGTTTCTTAAAGTTTTTAATCCATTTCTCAAGAAGAATTTAAATTGATCATAATATTTTACAAATGTGAAATCTGAAATACTAGCATTTTAAAATAAGTTATTTTAGCCAAGCTAGACCAACCATAAATGTTTTTTGGGACTTCTGCTCAATTTTCGTGAGTAGAATTAAATTTTTAGAACTTCATATTTTGTATTTTTTATAACAAGATTTTTTTTAATCATTTAACTTAAGTTTGGATGGTTGACCATTTTTAAAGGATCTTAAAAGGTGCCTTACCCCTTCCTTTTGAGATAATTAGAACCCTTACTTGGATCTTAAAGTTAAGCAGGCTATAAAACAGAGTTAACTTTAAGCACTAATAACTAGAATTGGTGTCCTAATTCACCGTTAAAATAATTAGGTGGCGACTCTTTTTAATAAATTAAACCTTCAGAATTACCAATATGTTATACTCTATTTTGACCCGTGTTAAAATGGGAGTCCGGAACTCAATTGTGCTAAAATTAGACAAATAGAACAAAAATAAGTCAAAAAAAAATAGTACCGGACTATGTATAACGCCACACTATGTGGCGCTATACACTAACGATAACTGTGCCGTTAGTGTATAGCGCCACATAGTGTGGCGTTATACAATTTTTTTTCTGACAGTGGGTATAACGCCATAGTGTCCGGCGTTATACGTCTTTTCTGTATAGCGCCGTGTACTGTGGCGCTATACCTGCTTCCTGGGCCCACCAATAATTCAAAAAGCGTATAGTGCCTACTGCTTTGGCGTTATACAATTAAAAAAAAATTCTCCGGCTAGCCATTCTATATAAAGCGGTTAGAATTGCATTTCATTCAATCACAAAAAATTTCAACTCTTGATTAAACGTTTATTGTTGTTAAAATTCTCAAGCATTTTTTCATTATGTCTGAAGAGCGTAGAATAAGAGTTTCATTATATTGGGGGGGTGAGGTTGTGATGGAGAATAACTCTGTGGGCTACAATTTACCTGCTCGGTGTCATGTTAAATTGCCACTAACCGTGGAGTACGATAAATTGATATCGTTGTTATGCAAAAAAATGGGTGTGAGCAAACGTTCAGTGTTACTTAAAGTAACCGGACGATATCTGTATTCTGTCACTCCGCAAGGGGTTGCTTTTTACTCGGAGTTTAACATCGACGATGATGAAACTTTGAGTGATTTTCTGAGGACTCCGGATGAATGCCGGGAATTTTTTTTAATCACAATGTTGGAGATGTACGTGAAGGTTGTAGACGTTCCAAAAAACGAGGTTGTGCGTAGTAGAGATACCCCCCAGTCATCGGGTGGTTATTCTGGAGCAGTTTTTGCCGGACAGGTTCCCGATGAAAGACTTTTCTTTGATTTAAACTTATCACCGTCGGGGAATGAGGAGGGAGAAAATAATTTCTATCCTGCTTTCCAACATTCACAAGACGAGTGGTAAATTTATGTTGTGATTTCTGTTAATTTTGTATATTTTTAGTGTATTGAATTTGTATTAACGCTCATATATTGAATAGGGGGTACCGGCCGGATATGAATTTTACAAGTGGCCCATCTGGTAGTCATCACCCAATTGAAAACATCCATCATGGAATTTCATCACATTACGACTTGTAAGTCAAGTTATATAGCTATATGAAAAGTATTTATTAAATTCAGTAGCTTATATTTTTTTTGGTTGTGTAGTGCAAACGAGCAAGTTGAACCACCCGTACTCACTCAATTGCCCGAAAATGACGTATTACATCGGGATCTGGCTGATGCACAGAGTGTGGAACATAATAGTGATTACGACAACAATGCCGATGAATCCGGAGATGAGACACCTTTTCCTCGTGAAGATGGTGATGATGAGGATGAGGGGGAAGGACCCGATTTGAAGAGACCCCCACCTAGACGAAGAGTGTATGAGCCCGAGGTGCCGTTTCATTCAAGGGAGATTCCTTACATTGATAAGTTGCCAAGCGTGCGGGATGTGGAACCTCTCACAGGGGATTTTGATGAAATCCGGGCAGCAATGTGGGATGATTCTAGACCAACGGTGCTTGCAAAGGGGATGCTTTTCCCCGATAAAGCGCGCGTAAGCAGGGCTTGTAAAATGAACAACGTAAAAGAGTGTCGTGAGATGCACGTAATGGAGTCAAGTTCGGATGTATACAAGGTTGTTTGCCACAGGTGGTTTTGGCCATGTCCTTGGATGTGCGTCCAAGAAGAAGACAGGTATGTGGAAAGTGGGTAAATACATTCCCATCCACACATGTGAAATGGACACATTCAACGGTAATCACTTCAACTTGGATATTGACTTGATTTCTCTTGTACTTATTCCGCACATCGAAGCGTCCATAAGGTATAAATCAAAAGTGCATTACATCAGTCCACCAGGAATATGGTCATACCATTACGAGAAGAAAGGCATTTCTTGGGCGCAAACGAGCATTTGAAATTGTCTACGGTAACTGTGATAAGTCTTTTGTAGGTCTACCAAAGTACATGGCCGCACTGCAGCACTTTAATCTCGGAACAGTCATTGAATGGAAGCTTGAGCGGAGTTCGGGAACACCAGAATACATATTCAATTACGTGTTCTGGGCGTTTAAGCCAGCAAGTGATGGTTTTTTGCATTGTCGGCCCGTAATATCCATAGACGGAACGCATGTCTATGGAAAGTACGATATCAAGATTTTGATTGCCGTGGCAGTGGATGCTAATGGACAGATATTTCCTCTGGCTTTTGCTGTTTGTGCCAATGAAAAAACAGAGATGTGGACGTTGTTTTTGAACCACCTGAAAGAGCACGTTGTGAAACAACGTTCAGGTATTTGTCTAATATCTGATTGTCATGGTGGTATATTAAGTTTTGTGGACAACTTGCCTGCATGGAAAGAGCCTTATGCATACCACTGTTACTGTGTGAGGCACTTTAAGGCCAATTTCCAGAAGGTATATCCCAATAAGGATCTACATGATTTGATGTGGATGGCAGCAACGGACCACCAACAGTACAAATTCCGGAGACATATGGAATCTATTAGGCAAGAAGACGAGGCAGCCTATTGTTGGCTAATGCGACATAACCCTAAAAAGTGGACTTTGCATGTGGATGGTGGCAGAAGATGAAGATTTCTTACTACAAAGGTGTCAGGGTCCTTCAACGGGTTATTGAAGTCGGCAAGAGGATTTCCCGTCACAGCCATGGTGCGAATGTCGTTCAAGCAGATGGCGGAGAGGTTTGTTGAACGGTCTGCAGCTGCAACTGAATTGATGGAAGGGATGTTGAATTTATGCCAGTGCCAATGCAGAGATTTGAGAAATACCAACGGCGAGCACATTGGCATTCATTTTTGCAGTATGATAACGAAAGAAATATTTTTGAAGTTCGCACCGCTATCCATCAAAATCGGGGGAATAATGTACATACTGTAAATGAATCATCAAGGTTATGCTCTTGTGGGAAATGGTCCATATACCACATGCCTTGCTCACATGCCATCAAGTGCTTTCAACGTATTAGTTTTGGGGAGACCAACTATGTTGATCAACAATATAGTGTTGCCAAGTACCTAAAAACTTATAGTGGTCAGTTGCAACCAGTGGGTGCTGAGCATTATTGGCCTCCGGGATCATTTAAAATAGTGTGTATCAAGTCATATTTGCGTAAAATACAGGTGCAGAAGAGAACGCGCATACAGAACCAAATGGATGTTAGTGATACCGTTTATGCGCGCAAATGTGGTATATGCTCGCAAACAGGACACGACCGNGTTGGACACCAAATGCAAAAAAAAAATCAAAGAAGGTTGAATCAATGTATGTGTTGTCTTGTCTAACTAAAAAAGCTGATCAGCTGACATAAAGTCGTCCTGTCAACATCATCAAATTTAAGACGCAAAATATAGCGTCGTTGGATAGTACGTTATGTATTTAGCGCGACTTACCACTACGTTATGTGTGTGTTGTCTTGTCTAACTGAAAAAGCTGACCAGCTGACATAAAGTCGTCCTGTCAACATCACCAAATTTAAGACGCAAAATATAGCATCGTTGGATAGTACGTTATGTATTTAGCGCGACTTACTACTACGTTATGTGTGTGTTGTCTTGTCTAACTGAAAAAGCTGACCAGCTGACATAAAGTCGTCCTGTCAACATCATCAAATTTAAGACGTAAAATATAGCGTCGTTGGATAGTATGTTATGTATTTAGCGCGAGTTACCACTACGTTATGTGTGTGTTGTCTCGTGTATAAATACGGGCTCATTCCAGTTAATTTGTGTGCTCAAAATTTACTAAAAACAAATATTTCATTTAAAAGTAAGGTTTTTTTACTAAAAGCAAATATTTCACAAATGGCTCAACCTCTTCATGCACCAAAATGCAATTGTGGAAAAGTATGCTTGATGCAATTTTGTTGGGACGGTGGTGAATGTGGACGTCGCTACTGGCATTGTTTGAATCTGTTTTACAAGGATCCCAACGAACCTATGTGTGATTTTGTGGAATGGGTTGATCCCCCATGTTATCATCAATGGTACAGAGAACAACTACATTATCTTAATAATTTGCGTACAACACAAGAGGAACGTGAAAGAGAAGGCAATAGAATTATTGCAGACTTGAGGGCTAAACTGAAGGAGATAGGACGAGAAAAATGGAAAGCGGAATGGACTTGTGAAGCCGAAAAGGAAAATAAAAACCAATATAAACGGGAACTTGCGGGTGTGAAGGCGAAACTTAAAGAGGTTGAAGAAGAAAAAGAACAGTTGGAAGAACGATTTAAGTGG